>KZ067450.1:22815-44068 GCA_002091845.1 Anopheles cracens | reverse complement strand
ATACCATCGGTGTTCTGATTACATACTACAATGATTACATACCGCTACGTGACGAGGATGCACCGTTTCAGTTCAATAGCCCATATAAACTCTCTTGAAACGCTTCCCAGTCTTCAGTTCCTTTACGGAGCGTCGTCAAATCTTCTGCACCACAACGCATCTCGCAATGGATGAAGATCTCACCCAGATCTTTGTCTTCCTGCAGCGTCCCTTCCGCCTGCTCGGTCTCGACGTGCTGGACCCGAACTGGAAGGTGTCTCCCCTCACGGTGTTTACCGTCGGCATGTTCGCCGTGCAGCACTACGCGAGCTACCTGTTCCTCATGTCCCATCTGGACGCGTTCGATGTGTTCACGGAATGCTTCTCGATTTCGGCGGTCGGTCTCGAGATCTCCCTGCGGATGAGCTTGCTGTTCTACCATCGGAAAATGTTGAACGAAACGGTGCAGGCGATTCGCAGTCAAAAGTAAGTTCGATTAGCAGTTAGTTCGGTTTAAGTGCTCAAATTCCATTCCACCCGAAACAGCACCCTGTTCAGAAACAGTGAAAGCTTCAAGAAACTAACAAGCCAATTCTACAAGGTGGTGTCCATGGCGCTGCGCATGATAGCCGTCATCTACCTGTCCACGATGATGTTCGAGCTGATACCGATCATATCGCCCGATCCGAAGAAAAACAACCTACCACTGGCGGTCTATCTGCCATATCTGCCGTCTGACGTCGCACCCTACTGGCACCTGAACTACGTTTTTCACACCTTCATCAACTTCATGTGCGTGATGTTCCTGCTCGCCGTCGACGGTACGCTCGTCATGTCGATCCTGGCTGCGATCTACCAAATCAAGGGGCTGAAGCTTTGCCTCCAGGAGCTCGACACGAAGGCGGAGCGGACGGAGCTGCACCGCGAGCTGGTCTACATCCTGAAGACGCACATCAGCATCAAGGAGTTCGTCGGGCAGCTCGAGCGAACGTACCGGTTCGATCTGCTGGTGGACTTTGGGCTCGTCTGCCTCATACTGTGCATGGGCCTGAACGTGATCGCGGTGGACATCCTGCAGCCGATCGGGTTCTACCTGATGTCCGTTGCCTTTCAGCTGTTTCTGCTCTGCTTCTGCGGCAATCTGCTGCTGATCGAGAGCGACTCGCTGCCGAACTGTGCGTACGCGATCGCATGGCACGAGATGCCCGTGTCGGAGCAGAAGCTGCTGATGCTACTGATCGCCCATGCGCAGCCGCCGCAGGAGCTGAACGGGATCTTCATGCCGCTGGCCATGTCAAGCTTCATATCGGTAGGTTGGCAACGATCAAATTGTGTTGTAGAGCAAAACATCTTTTCTCTTTGCAGGTGATTAAGGCGAGTTATTCATACTTTACGCTGCTTCATTAAGTAACGCAGCGGAATTATTGAACCATTTTGAACACCATTACACCAAGCGAGTTGTTTGTCTTTATTATTTCATCACTTTGCGTACCAGTGTGTGATGTGTAATCAAAACATGCAATATTTAGTGGCTAGTGGTGGTGACTCACATTGTTTGTCTGTAATGACTCTGATGTAGTAGAAAGACATCAAGAAATTGCAAATAGTACCAAATTAACAGTCAGTGCAATTAGTGCACTTTGTAGTGTCGATAAGTATATGACGTGACGTGGATGGTCTCTGCAGTGATCGAGTTAAAGTGAACGTAAATGCTAAACATTCAGTGTTACACATCAAAAGAAGGGGAATTAAAATCGTTATCGTTATTTTCTGGACATGAGAAATAGTACCAAATTAACAGTCAGTGCAATTAGTGCACTTTGTAGTGTCGATAAGTATATGACGTGACGTGGATGGTCTCTGCAGTGATCGAGTTAAAGTGAACGTAAATGCTAAACATTCAGTGTTACACATCAAAAGAAGGGGAATTAAAATCGTTATCGTTATTTTCTGGACATGACTCAACGAAGAAGTTTACTGATGTACTGGGAATAGCTGGGGAAATGTGTTGAATTGAAGTGCTTTCATAAATTCTGGATACAAATATTCTGGGAATTTAATTCTTCACGTTTTGGAGGTTTAAATCCCCTCCAAAGATATTTAGTAATGTACCAATAAAATGCTGAGTTTCACGTCCACTTTCTCTCGATCCTCTAAATCGCAGGCCCTTCCACACACCATTGGTCTTGGGTTTGAATCTGGTTTCAACGTGGGTTTGAAACTGCATGCTTGCAAAGCGTAATCTTTAACCTACAGAGGCCTACAAAAGCCGTAGAAAAAGAAAAGGATTGTTTTTGAAATATCGCACGAAGTACTCGTGAACAGTTTTCCGGTCCTGCTCCGCGCGTTAATTTAGAATAGCAAAATATGAATAGCCTGCACGCAAAATCTGCAATGTAAAATCAATCGATAGAAGAGTTCAAACTGCCCAACCTGAGCATCGCCCACCCCAACCACTTACCGTCACGAAGGACGTCATGTTGACCGGCATAAAAATGGCACTCATCAGCATGTCGGGCTGCGCGTTCGCGAGCAGGAACATTATCTTCTTCTGCTGCGCCATGCTCAACCGGTACCAGCGGATGCCGTAGATGCTGTCCGGCAGCCTGTCGTTCGCGATCAGCACCGTGCTGCCGAAGTAGCACGCGACGAACAGCTGCAGGGCGGCCGCGGACAGCAGCGGGTACTCGGAGTTGTTCGGCGACACCACGATCACGTTCAGGCACATGCAGACGACGAGGCAGGCCGTCGCAAACATGAAGAAGCAGTGAAACTCGAACGCCTCGAACGTCCGGCGTGCGAACCGCTTCGTCACATCGTGCAGCTCGATGATCCGGTCCATGTCCGCTTCGAGGTGGTCCGTGCGCGCCCATTCCGACTGCCCGATCCGCTCGTCCAGCTCGTCGAGCAACACCTGCAGGGCGGTGACCCGCGTGCTCGTGCTCAACAGCGCCATCATGAGGACACCGTCCATCGCCACCAGGTGGTGGATCGCGCTCTGAATGAGCACACATTGGTAGACGAAGTTGAAGTACCAGTTCACCGCGCTCCTGTCCGGTGGCACAAGCGGGAAGAAGAACGGCACGGGCTGCCCGAACTTGTGCGGGTTCGGTTGCGCCACCGCCAGCAGGATGAAAAACGTCGAGGACAGGTAGACGGGGTACATCACGCGATAGAACAGGATCATACGGTCCGCGGCCTGATGGAATAGGCGATTGATCTTGGGGTTCGCGGCGCCACCGTACAGGACGCACTGCTCGCGGATGTCGTTCGCGATGCGCCGGCAGGTGTCGCCCTGAAAGAGGTAGAAGTATGACCGGAAAAACAACTGCATTCCGGTGCACGACACGCACAGACACTCGATCACCGCCTCGAAGTCGTGGTACAACTGCAGCACCGTGGTCACGGTGGCGATCGGCTGTATGCAGATGATCAGGAACACAACGACGCTGCGCAGGCTCGGGCGCCAGTTGGGGTTGAAGATGTTAAAGCCGATCAGCCCCATGTGGCTGGAGATCCGGCCGAACGTACGCTCAAACTTTTCCTCCGACGTTGACCCGTCCATGATGGTTCGCGAACTGCTGGCGGAATGCGCCATCGCTTCTTATATGGCTCCCGTAAGGGTCATGGGAACTTCACCGGTTGCTATACCCGCACACTCGTTAGAGCTACTGGGAATGGTTCCCACACTGGAACAGCTGCCATTCTTGCCCGGTTCTCCACCCTTTCGCAAGCCAGGTTGCGGGCGTCAAATAAATCACCGCAAAGCACGTGCCACTGCACAAAACAGGGATGAGTAGCTCTAAATCATCGAAAAGTTGTACCACGCGATAGAGAAAAAATCGTCTCAGCTCCCCGGGAAGATGACTCCCGGACCGCCCCAGAAGAAGGACACGGGCAATGCATTAGACATGCCACTCATACGTCACGCGCCTCAAGTGACACATCCTTTGCCACCAGCAGCACACTGAACCCTTCCCCGGGCCGGTGCAAGTCGTAATTAACAATCGTGTTATCGCGATCCGGCATCCGCTGAACCGTTCAACCGTGTCACGGAAGTGATAGCGAAGTGGAAGTGGGGACGAAAAAAGGGTTAGCAAAAACCGTGCGCAACCACCGTTGGAGAAAGTGCGGAAGAAAGAATTTCACATATGAATAAATAATCATGACTCATGGGCGTGGGCGGGAAGCGTGCGAGTTGCGCTCGGGTTAAGGATGGGTGTTCCGTAATTTTCGGCTGGGCCGCCACCCCCTAAGGGAATCAATCGCAATTTTGGCACTCAACCGAGGCGCACACACCCAACGGGCACACACTGGTCGCATACGTGAAAATGGGTGGATGAATTTGCAACTAATTCATTCTACATTCATGTGCTACTTCATATCAATACTATACTGATTCATTTTTTACTTTTTTTAAACATGTATTAGGTGGGTTCACACGAGTCGAACTTTTGATGACGAACCTCACACATACTATTACTGGATAACCTTTTCTACTTGTAACAGACTTGGAGAACTCGACTAATGCACTAATACATTGATAAAACAGGGTTCGCAGATCGTACAAATTCGAGCAGAGTTCGACTCGTGTGAACCCACCTATTAGGTTTGCTCGAATTTGTACGATCTGCGAACCTTTTTTTTTTCAACGTATTTGTGAATCGAGCTATGTTCACCGAGTCTGTTTCAAGCACAAAAGGTTATCCCAGTAATAGTGTGCGTGAAGTTCGTCATCAAAAGTTCGACTCGTGTGAACCCACCTATTGGGCTATTTCATCTAACTGAGTTTCACCTCAGCTCAGGCAAGTATGAGCTCCTACAGATAATCATATAATAAAAGCTCGTTAGTTCGAATAATACAAGAGTTTCTATGAATAATTTTCAAGAAAGTAGTAAAATAATTTGTTTGTGTGGATTTGTGGATTTGTGGTAACACTAACATTTTTGTCAATGTATTAGTGAGTCGAGCTATGTTCGCCGAGTCTGTTTCAAGTAAAAAAGGTTATCCAGTAATAGTGTGCGTGAAGTTCGTCATCAAAAGTTTTACTCGTGTGAACCCATCTATTAGGTGAGTTTACACGAGTCGAACTCTGCTCGAATTTGTACGATCTGCGAACCTTTTTTTTCAATGTATTAGTGAATCGAGCTATGTTCACCGAGTCTGTTTCAAGCACAAAAGGTTATCCAGTAATAGTGTGCGTGAAGTTCGTCATCAAAAGTTCGACTCAGTGATTTCATCTAACTGAGTTTCACCTCAGCTCAGGCAAGTATGAGCTCCTACAGATAATAATATAATAAAAGCTCGTTAGTTCGAATAATACAAGAGTTTCTATGAATAATTTTCAAGAAAGTAGTAAAATAATTTGTTTGTGTGGATTTGTGGATTTTGGTAACACTAACACCAAACAAACAAAAAAGATAAATAAATAAATGAACAAATAAATAAATACAAATATACAAATCTCTGAACAATGCAATATCCGAACTACAATGCCATTCCTAAACATTATAAGAAATCGACAGTAGTCCCCTTCAAATCTTTCTAGGGATTTCGAGCCAGGGACTGCAAATGGAAACAGATGTTTTTTTTGCCTTCTCTCACTAAGCACGAAGCAAAACTTTCAACTATCGAAGCGAAACTATTTACATCGCCTTTGGATCAGTTGTTATCTACAAATTATTTTATGTATCTATCTAGTGTATCTACAAATTATCTAACGGATGCTACATCACCAATGTACATAAAAATCTTGAAAGGATGATCATCAAGAACTACAAATCTACGTGCTCGTTTACCAATTGGAAACGCTTTGTTTCGTTCAACAATGAGTCTTCATATGGGGTCATATATTAAAGATACATGGGACAATTTTTTCTTTGTCGAAAAAACAGTAAGTGTGAAATTTCTTCAAGTTTCTATAAATATATTCCACATTTTTTGTCTCGGAGATAGCTTAGACATCCGAACAAGGCATGCTTAGCTATATTGAGAATCCATGTAGTCTCCTAAAAACCTAATCCAATCACCAACCAATGTTAACCAGCACACCAACATCATTTCACCCACCGTGTGGCTCGTGGTGGTTCCTTCCCGGGCTCACTCCCTGCAAGCCCACACACATACACAATCAGGAGACAACAACTGGTAACGTGTGCGGTTGTCTGGTGGGTGCGACGCAAACTTTTCTAATTTTCTCGCCACCTATGTGGATGCTGGCTGCTGCGGAACGCCCGACACGGAGCGGAAAAGGCTTGTTTCTTATTTATTTATGAGCTTCAGATGCGCGGTGAAGCGGCAAGGAGCACTGGGCGGCGCGTGAAATAGTGAAAATTCTTGTCTTGATTTTTACTGCCGATAAGCGGCATTGTAATGAGTGGAATTGGTAGAACATCTTCCAGAGTTGTTCGGATAGATGACACACACACGCATGGAGTGGGAAAATAAAGCGAGAAGCGTCGTGATCCGTGAAAAAGTGAACCGTCATTTGACGGATTGATTGATGGGATGTTTAAGCAACGACGAGTGTCAGAGTCATTGCTTGGTGGAGATAGTATGTAAGGAGTTTAAACTTGTGTTATTCTTTCATTCCGATGTACGACCCAGATATGAAAATGTTAAACACATAAGCTCAAATCCTTTACAGGTCTGTTTTCATCGGTCTTCAATGTTACCTTCTGCTCCATTTTCAAACAGGTTGATATCGTTCGCCACACCATCATACCACCGCCTACATCCATCCACCTCTTGACTTCGCTACCTTTCGACTTCTAACTTCTGGCCACCCCCTTTCTACCCATTCAAATCCAGCCACCAAGTGAAATGAATAAATAATAAACATTTCCGGCGCGGCGCCTACTCGGAACGGAGCGGTGAAATAAAAATAAAGAAAAGCCCTCGTTCGAAGCCGAAGGGGGAATTCAATTACGGGATTTTGCAGGACAAATCTATTAAATTTTACGATAATAACGCACATCCGTCGGATCGGGTCCGTGGAGTGGCTTTTCTTCTTTTTTGCCGTTCTATTCATTTTTAATATTTTTTCTCTCCATTGTTACCCGAACGCACCGGAATCACCATACCCATCCGCCGAACAAAAGCGACGTTCGCGCTCCGTAAGGCCTTGGCGATTATCTTGGAGGTAATATTTCAACAAAAAATATATCCAATAAGAACCCACGCCAAGTATCGAGCCGATCCTGTGCCGATCGCTTTTCTTTTGTTATTTCAGCGCCACAATCTTGAAGGATGGTTAGGCAATTTCTTGCAGCAGCAGCCGGAGTCCCGAAGCAAGGTGAACCGATTTTCCTTTTGATGTTTTTCTTCCATTTCCCACCCCCGCGCTGCCCACGCCCAGCGAGATCTTGCGGTGTGCGTACGCAAACATCTACGCCTGTCTGAGGGAAGAATCACTCGAGCGTGCTGTGAATACTTCGCAACTATCTGAGAGCGTGCGAAACTATCCCGGCCGCAATTTAAATGCTAATTATCAACTAACACCAGCGAGCCAGTTGTTTAGGATGTGGTGCGTAAGACGTTGGGACATTCCGAATGGCCCACAAACGACGACAGATAATCTCCTTCTTGAGGCGCTGTTGATACACACTTACGTCGCTTTAATCGAATGGCCATTCACGCACGAGCCTCTCGCACGGTGGAGAAAGCAGTTAACAGGAGGGTAGTGTGGGCTGATCCGGACGGGAAATGGTAATGTTTATTTTAATGACAAGTCATTAGCAAATTTGTAGCCCACGGTTTGGGCAGCACACGGCCCAATTCCTCATCCCACCCCGGGACGGGCGTGGTGTCAACAGAAATTAAATGTAAATAAAATACTTCCCTTTCGGCTTCGGCTGCGAATCCGCGACGATGATGAACATGTAGCGCCGAATGGAGACGACCGCTTCGTTGGACACCTTTAGCGTGCCTGAAGAGCGTGCATGCGGGTATTTATTTTCAATTACACAATCGCCCATTGCCTGGTGTAAGACTTCTGTAAAAATGTTTTGTGTTTCTCAACGCTTTATTTAAATTCGATAACCTATTCAACATTCATTATTACTGATCAAAAATATTGATCTCATGAAAAGTAGTTTCTTATAGAAAAGAACGTAAAATCACCCAACCGCATACTGGATGCTGAAGTTTTTTTTTTATATTTCAAATAAGGTTTCACGCTGATGGTTCGATAGACCCGAAGTCTTTCGTTTGGGAGCTGTAGTCCATCCTGATGGGCAACAGTGCATTGAAATGGTTTCTATCCTTCTAAAACACAAAGCAGGTAACTTAATTTTCGAGTTAAGCTTTCATACACTTACAGGAACATGGTAGTGTTATTTTCACTAAAGTAATGTTTGTAACTGTGAGAAAAATGTTTCTATGGAATAATGGAAAAAATTCGTTATGTAATAGTTTGCCATGATTTGCATAATGTATGTACTTTTAATTTTTTATATCTAAGAAAACACTTTTCGGTCTGCAAGATTCCTCTCAGTAAACTAGAAATGGTAGACAGCACGTGGTTTGTACTAAAAGTTGTACTAAAACGGTTCAAAGTGCGTCGAGTTGAGCAAATTTTGAAATATCTGGAAGAATTACTCAACGAATCCTATTGATCTCATGAAAAGTAGTTTCTTATAGAAAAGAACGTAAAATCACCCAACCGCATACTGGATGCTGAAGTTTTTTTTTATATTTCAAATAAGGTTTCACGCTGATGGTTCTATAGACCCGAAGTCTTTCGTTTGGGAGCTGTAGTCCATCCTGATGGGCAACAGTGAATTGAAATGGTTTCTATCCTTCTAAAACACAAAGCAGGTAACTTATTTGTCGAGTTAAGCTTTTATACACTTACAGGAACATGGTAGTGTTATTTTCACTAAAGTAATGTTTGTAACTGTGAGAAAAATGTTTCTATGGAATAATGGAAAAAATTCGTTATGTAATAGTTTGCCATGATTTGCATAATGTATGTACTTTTAATTTTTTATATCTAAGAAAACACTTTTCGGTCTGCAAGATTCCTCTCAGTAAACTAGAAATGGTAGACAGCACGTGGTTTGTACTAAAAGTTGTACTAAAACGGTTCAAAGTGCGCCGAGTTGAGCAAATTTTGAAATATCTGGAAGAATTACTCAACGAATCCATGACATGTTTCACTTGGTGCACCGACTATCACTGTTTAATGTAAACACGTAAAAGGTAAAGTAAAATTATTTTCAATTTTTAGATGTTTTAGATAACAGAAAGCGAAATTCGGATCGATTCAATTAAATCTGCCCGAAAAACTGCTATTTCAAATCGCGACGCGCGCTGTGCATAACACCCGGTGCACATAAGTATTACATTGCACATTTATAAACTCAATTTGGAGGCCTGTCATGCTCATGAGCTGTCAAAACCCTAGATAAATTTCAGTTCTTCAGTTTTTTCTTGGTATTTCTTTCAGAAAACGATGCGAATAAGTACAATGAAAGTTTGCATGCATTTTTGAAAGTATTTAACTCTGTCGGGCAAGACATATCGTGCTTTTTCGACTTATTCACACTGCTCGAATACACCATAGCGGATCGGATCTAATCACATCACTGGATCGCACCCCCTTCGGCCCACCACGAGGCAAATGTAAAAAAAAAAAACAAAAAACAAAACAAGTCGAACATTAAGCGGGCTTTACACGTCCGTATAACGACCTGAGAACGATGATGCGAGAAGAAAACGACGACGACGTTAAACGACGAGGTTACTCGCCTGCTGCTACAGAACTGAAACGCGGTACCATGCACGATACCTCACAAAATTCAAAAATTCTTCAATTTGAAATGAATTAAAATATAATTGAATATTTTCCAGTATGACAACAAGGATTAAAAAAAACAATATTCTTAAAACTCCGTACAATTTTGATCAAAATACAATTCGGTTTGACAGCGTTCTCGTCTCGAGGTTTCCTGCAATGCACGATCGAAGCGAGAACGGCCAACTGAGAACTTTGACAGCTGTCCCACCTGGTTACAGACGTCTAAAGCCAGCTGAACAATAAGAACAGCAGCTGTCAAATGTGTCATATGTGTAAATAAAGCCCGCTTGAGAAATGTGTGATGATTTTCGTTTTTTCGATAAATAAACCGGATTAATTAGCACACATTTGTCGCCGGCTAAGTAGTGTTTCATTGTATTCGCTGCACATTACCACCGAACAGTCAGAGTTTCGAGTTGCGTGTTTCCGCGGTTGCAAGTGCACCTGTTTTCCCGTGCGCTACGTGTACTTTCCTCGCGCTGTGAAAACTCTCGAACCACGTCAGTTTTCCTGCTGCATTTTCATTCCACGGCCACAACATGAGCGACGGTGCGGTCAGTCTCGACGCGAAGTATTTCGTCCGCTCGTTCATTCGCTTCCTGGCGAAGCAGATCGATCAGCCCAGCTTCAACGAGGACTCGCGGGAAAGTTTGGAAGTGGCGATACAGTGTTTGGAGAACGTGTACGAGCTGCACGACGGTGCGGAGGATGCGGCTGCCGGTGCGGGCAGCGTGAAAAGCGAGGAGGACCCCCGGAACCATGTGGATCTGTTTGAGCTGTACTGCAACACGTACGTGGAGGTATCGCCGGAACGCAAACAGGAAGCGGAAGCGTTAAAGAACGAGGGCAACCGGCTGATGAAGGAGGAGAAGTATCAGGAGGCGCTGAACACGTACACAAAGTAGGCGTGCTAAGAGACGATCATTGAGAGCCGACGGAAAGTTGACTGATTTGTATTGTTTTCTAGGGCCATTAATATGGATGCAACGAATCCGGTGTTCTACTGCAACCGGGCTGCCGCGTACAGCCGGCTGGGTGATTATGTGCGCGCGTCCGACGACTGCAAGATGGCGCTCCGTCACGATCCCAACTACAGCAAGGCTTGGGGCCGGCTCGGGCTGGCCTACTCGAAGATGAACGAACACAAGCAGGCCGTGACGGCGTACCAGAACGCGATACGGCTCGAGCCCGACAACCAGGACTACAAGAACAATCTGGGCGTGTCGCAGCAGTTCCTCGAGGAGCGTTCGCGCAACCCCGCACCGGGTGCCGCCGGCAATCCGCTTGGCAACATTGACTTCAACGCGGTCATCAACAACCCGGACATGGTGCAGATGGCCACGCGGATGATGAGCGATCCGGCCATCCACAACATGTAAGTAATGTGGTGAAGGTTGTGGTTGTAATTTGTGACGAACACTGCAATCCTCCGTAGGTTGGGCCAGCTGGGCGGAATGAACAACATGGACGCACTGCTGGAGACGGGCCGGCGCTTGGCGATGCAGATGAGCAGCGAGAATCCGGAACTGTTCAACAATGTCGCCCGCCAGATGGAACAGGCCGGCATCAATTTGCCTCGGAACAATCCACCGAACCCGGACGGCAGCCAGGGTCCGCCACAGCCGCCGCCATCGTCGTCGTAAGATGTCCAACACGCGACCCGTGACCGTAGTTGCACCGGAACCATGAGCATTTCTGACTGTCTGTGTGTCTGTTTGAATGTGTTTATGTTCAAATGTTCTTCTCCGTACCGTTTCTTCCTTCCACCTCCCAGTAAGGCGTGTCGAAGCTTCCAAACCCCCCTGTCCAACAAACGATTGATGTGTTTAGTTTAATTTCTGTTAAAACTCTCCCCCGTGCCCCACCCCCCACCAAACTACTGTCGAACGGAATGTCTCCGATGGGACAGCAGAAACAAAAAAAACATTAGATGCAAAAGCCGGCACATAGCCCTCCGAGCCGGCGGGACACATTTGTAGTGGAGGAACCAAGTAATGACTAATAAAGTGACACACAGGCGCATACGCGTACACCTACAACAACACTGTCGAGAAATGCTTCGTCACGTGCACGTTTTAAACTCATTGCGTATTCCGCAATCGATCGTACGGCGGCCGGTGTGATGTAAGCAAACAAGCAAACACAACGTGGGCTACGTGGTGATCGCCCGGCGAAGTACGAAGAACAACAGAAACTAGGTTAAATGCGACCCTGCCCGGTTGATACCCGCAGCAACACGCTTGGGGACGCAATGAAAAGTTTTTGTTTGCCGTGCAATGAAAGCGCCCGGGCCGGACGGCAATAAACCATGGCCCACACGGCACAGGCACTCTTGGACGCTCATTGAAGGATTAATTTATGAACAAGTAAATTGAAAGTTCATCGATCAGGTTAACCGTAAGCATGGAACAGCTGCAGCTCGCTGCTCTGTGTTGTAGGTGTGGCTAGAACCAACATTTTTGGACAATTGATTTGAACTTTGAACCCAGCTCCCCTGCTCGCATTGACGCGGTATGATTTAAGGTGTTTTAAGTGATGATGTTATTGTCGTTGCAGGTGTTGCTTAGTTGAGTTTATTTTGCTACAAAAGCTGTATGACCAGCTGGGCGGTTCGATAATTGTAAACTATTTAGCGTAAATTAGATCAAACAGCCTAACAACGTGCAAATTGCACGACAAACGCTTTATAAACGCACTTTTTTAAGTAAAAAAACTGTTTATGTAGGAACCGTCCAGCGTGGATTATGTGTTAAATTTGCTTCTATGCGCAGATGGTAAACTTTTTGCAGAAATTTTGTGTAAATCAACCCAAAAATATACAAGCTGCATAGCAAACAATTTATATGTGCTTAATTCTGATGATTGGCTTGCTGGAACTGATAATAGTTGGCATACTTTGAGGTAGTAACATACATTTATTACATGAATGCGATATTTCAGCGTTAATTGAATAAGTTTTGCACAATTTTTTTTACGAATCGTAGGATAACTGATATGAGGTACCATTGTTTTAAATCGTCCTTCTATTTTTTTGGCAATTTTATTTTTGTTGGCAAAAAATGCGCAGCTGATAAGAAAGCAACAGTTATAGCAAAACTAATTTGAAAATGCCAGTAAAGCGCTGGAAGTGCAAAGGGTTTATTCAAATTTCGATAACATAACTTAGCGTTGTACTAAATACACTAGAGCAAAAGGTCAAAGATATGCCCCTGATAGCTGATCTGAAATATTGGCAAAGCTCTGTTCTTTTCGTTTTTTTTTTATTGGAAGATTAAAGTTTGATTTGTATGAGCTAAACTAATATACAAACTCAAGAAAAAATAAAATGTTGTACTAAAAGCGTACTGAGTGGAATTTCAAGAGGATGGTAGCATAAACAGCTCACAAAAAACACACCAAACCGCCCCGTACAATGTTTGTGCTGTGGAATAAGTCCGCTCTGTTTGTTTTTGTTAGTCCCAACACGCCTTCCAGCTAGCCGCGCGTAATCGCTGTTCAAACAGTTCCACAGGGTTTCGATATCGCGCCCGTAAGCGTGTGTGTGTGTGTGTGTGTACGTTGTGACTGGTCGCACACGCAGGTGTTGTGGCCCGGTGAGCAAGAACCAAACTAAGCGCTCTTCCAGCTCACACATCTGGATCGCCACCAGTCTATGCCGTCATCTTCTGCCGTTCGGATCGCACCGAACTTTGCTGGCTTCTCCATATCGCGTGCGGGTGTAGTGTGTGTGAGTGTGTGGGCGGAGGCTGCTAATTGCCCTGTCCCTCCCCCGGTAAGGTAGTTGTGGTGTCCGTTTAAGGTGTACCACCATCATTAGTCATCCCCGGGACGCTGGTGGTGCCTTGTTTTTGTTGACTTCCTCTTTTAGGTGTGTATTGTTTGCGAAGCAAGCCAAGAAGTACAATTTGAATAACGTCTCGTGTCTTGAAACGCCGGCCCATTTTCTAACCTCATAAAACCGCCATCGATTGGACCGTCGCCTACTGTGACGGGCTTTGATTAGTGTCAATGAGGCAACACAATTGAACCGCTTCGATTCCTCCGGACGTGCGGTTTGTGTTTGTGTGGAGCTATGGAGCGTAACACGCTTCGATTTCAAAGGTCAACCAGGCCCCGGCCAGGCGTGGACATTGGCGTTGGTCAAACATATTCCAACGGCGGTAAATTGACCATCCCACGGTGTCCATGTCGTGGCCAATATTTGCTAAAAATACATCATCCATCCGTTTCCTTTTCGATCGCGCTCGCGCGTGTGTGTGCTGAAGGGGTTGCAAATGTTTAGTGCCGGTGAGACGTAGCAGCAGAAGCAGCATTGATGATTTTAAATATGACCTTAGATTTGGTCGCCTTCGGTACGCGTCACATTGACGCATGTTGCGGCCAATATCCAGCTGCAAATTTGAGCGTGTAGTTTTGATGTTGTTGCTTGCTGTTTGGACCACCCTCCAATCGGGTCTAATGGAACGGCGATATATTTGATCACCCGCCAACGGGAGTGCTGCGTTAAGGGCCGCTTAGTGATCGAGAGAAAGTGAGCGTGAAATTAAGTTTTTTTTTACAAATATTTTCTTCGATGTTCATTGCAATATGAAGTTTCGATCGCCAAAAGATGAAGAATATAATTTCCAAACTGTTTGTATTAAAAATTCATTAAAGCAATTTAATTTAACATATGTTCCAGTCATACTCCGTTCATCGTTACTATCCAGAGAATGTTTCAAAATCAAGAAACTTTAATGTACATGCTTAGAATAATACTCTACGCTGCTCTTTTTTTTTGGTGTACAACTTTAAATATTTTGATGAGTACTTTGTGAGCAATAATCGAGAGATCAAAATTTCACGCTCACTTTCACCCGATCACTAAGTAGGCCTTCCGGAGGAAGAAGTCCGGTTGATTATTTTAATATCCACCACCACTCGCCCGCTAGTGGGCGGGAAAGTGAGCATCACGAAACCTAACTAATGCTCGATTACAGCATCGAGCCGTTTCGATCGATTCGTGCCGGGAATTCGACATCATAATTTACGCTCCGTATCCTGCACGTGATTAATCCAGCCCGTGGAAGACACTTGCGGTGGCGGAGGTGTGCTGCGATCGATTCGTACACCGGTGAGTCATCGCACACATGTAGCCGCCCGAAGCCCGCAGCAAGGCCGGTACCATTCCAGCCGGTATCCAGCCGGAATGCGCGTGAGAGTGTGCCGTGCATGAGTGTTTTATGAGCGACATCGTCAATCACGTGTTGACAGTCGACACAATCGACCAATAACCATAATTTGGGAGCCACCTGTCGTTGGTCGGTTCCCTCCCCGCAACGGCTTGAATTGCCCTAGCTTACTACGCGGTTCGCGATAAGCCGGATAATGGAACAGATTTTCTGACTGGATTTTAGCGCATTTATTCGGTTGACATTCAGCACACGCCATCTGGCCCACGCGTGAATCGTTTCTTATCGCAACCCGTGCGGCAGTTAGCTGGGTGATAATAGGGTTTTTTTCTTTACTACTTTTTCCCACGACAAACAGCGGACCTTTCGGTTTTGGCCAACGGACGTGAGTCAGTTCTAGCACCGTGCGTATGTGTGCCTGTGCGACTTTGTTTGACTGTTGGCAACGATGTCTGTGGCGTGTAATAGCTGATACTTGACATTTTTTTTTTCGTTCCAACACATCCCACCCGGCTCGGGGTGTGGTTGTAGCAGGCCCTCGTTTACCGTGTGCCTCACCAGCTACATCACTTCAACCCTCTCAACTTACCGGTGACTCTTGGAAGGCTAAGTAAGGACGCGAGCTATTCCAGCCGTAAGATATTAATCTATTTGCACATGCAGCAGTTTGACAAAAAAAAATGCATTTGCCTACAGGATGTTTAGCATTCTGAGCAGTGTAAGATGTTTGGAATACAACGCTTCGCCAACAGCACCGACTCAGCGGAGATAGCAGCGGCAACAAAAGAAAACAAAATACTGATAACGACCGTGCAGGTGTTAGCCTGACATAATGCCTGATCTTGACAATGTACATCACCGCCGATAAGATGAATAATGTTGCCTCTTATCGACCGTGCATGCACAGGCAGCGACCGTGCGAGTTTATTTCGGATCGAAGCAGTTTTTGTAAACGGTTCTGCACGATCGTGCTCCGAGCTGGGTGACAAACTGACACCTGCATGGTGCGTGATGGATGCTAAAAAGCTGCAGCACAGCTGTTAATCGAGCTACTCCCGAAATGATTTCATTCTTGCATTGCTACTCTGACAATGTTTCCGATCTGTAGGTGCATTGAAGAACTTGAACATGGACCTCTCGGATATAACCTTAAAGGCATGGACATACCAAACCGGTCACCAGCAAACCACTCAGGTTTCGATTACCTTCAACTTCTAAAACCATGGTTTTAAATTGTTTGGAAAACAAATACGATGCACCAACGTTCCAGAACGGTCAATTGGGCAAAACTTTTGAGAATTATTGTTTTGATATATGTATGTAAAGCTGTGGTAGATAATTGAGATAATTACAATTTAAGAATGCTCTCATAATATGGTGAGCAAATTTAGAATCAGAGGTCAGAGGTCAGGGTGTTTATTTTTTTAGTACAAATTTTAGTACAATGTTGAACCTTGTTACAATTCAAGCATATTTCAAGCATATTAAAGCATATAAGTTTTCGAACAAATTATATTATTTTATATTTCTCGATAAGTTGTACTGTAAGGCCATATTAAGTTATTGTTTTTTATCATTTATTTTTTCAAAAACCAATCAACAAATTTTGTTACCTCCTATCTTTTTAATTCATCTATAATTTACAGTCTCGCGAAGGTAGAGTTTTTTAACTTGTCTACGTCGTCTAAGTCTGTCTAAGTCTAAGGCTCTAATATGCAAAATTAATTTTTCAAAAAGATTATTAAGTCTTTTTAGCCTTACAGAGGGCAACAAAGTGCCCAGGTTGAATTTATTTTGTTACGAACTTGAACCGTCCTGATTGTCACAACAAAAACTACTTTTAAGAACTTTGATGCCTCTGTAGGTGTATACGAGTATAAAGGGTTATTCTTTCAAAGGGTTCTTCTGATAGGGGTTTGGAGATTCTCAAGCATGAGAATTAATTTATCCCCTCACAAAAGCGCAAAGCTAGTAGGCAAAGCGGTTTATTCTTGCATACTTCTTAGAGCATCTATGCTTAACCAACTTAACAGGTCGCAATCATCACAACAAAACGTTTTGTGGTCCTATTTCCTGCGATTTATCCGTCTCTAAAGGAGCAGAGACAGTAAAACCAACTAATCGATTAAAGTGAAATACGAGCACCCGGGAGCCTGCCCGCTTCCACGACGGACAGACAGCCAGCACCCTGCCGCGTTTGTGACCGTGCAAATAGCGAATGCTTTCCACTTCATTAAGTCGTACACTCTATACACCTACAGCCAATCCCACTTGGTCCCCCGTATCGGAATCCACTATCCTGCCGCTCCAATATTATCCAATATGTCTGCCGTCGAAGTCCGTTTGCCCCCTTTACTTGCAAGTCACACACTACGATTGTGGCACTCATTCACCATTCCGACCCGGCACCCTGCGGGGCCCTGAGTGAGGGATCTCTCGCCCCTTATCGGCCCGCTCGCGTTCAAATATTGACCAATCAATCAATTTTCTATTTATCTAATCCTGAAATTTTCATCCTCTCCCATCACGTCAAGTGCCGGCACCTCCGGTGGGGAGGATTTTTACTTTCGTTCGGCACCCGGTGTGAGCCTTTCCCGCATCGTAGTTACCTTTGAGCGCGGCGCCGCGGTGCGGCACACGATTGCGTGCCTCGTTCGATTCGCTCGGTGTCGTTTTCGGGGACCCCGTAATGATGTATTTTGCCGCGCGGATGGATCGAACGTGGCCGCGGTGGATAAGAATCGTTAACCATCGGGTGTACAATTAACGAGTACGCCGTTTTTGCCGCGCGGATGGATCGAACGTGGCCGCGGTGGATAAGAATCGTTAACCATCGGGTGTACAATTAACGAGTACGCCGTTACTCATTCCAAACGGCGGATCCTTTGCGGTTGTTCGCGATGTTTCGCTACGCTACGCTTGCTCATGATTGCGTTTCCTGCAGGTAATGTCCGGAGGTCCGAAGGTGCAGCATTAGCAGCGAGTAACCATTACTAGCTCGCGCCAGCGGGAGCAAGAAAAATGGCACCTAATGTGTCGGATAGTGTAGTGACGGATGCCGCGGACGTGAAAACGGCACCAGAAGCCGCGACGGACGCGGACAGCACACTCTGGGCAAGGAAACGACCGGCCCAGGACCAGAACAATAACGCCAGCAAGAGTGGTAATGACTGCGAGCACGACACGAACGAACCGTTCCGGGCACACATTCGTTGGCCCGATTTCTTCGCCCAGCTGTTCGTCCACGCTGGGTTTGCCGTTGGGCTGTACTATCTGGTCACATTCCAGGCGAAGTTCTACACGTACCTGTGGAGTAAGCATCGTCAGGCGTGTCTAACCTTCGTGGGCGTGCTGCTAATCTTTCCCCCATTTTCAGCTCTGGCGTTAGTGTGGGCCACCGGGCTGGGCATAACGGCCGGGGCGCATCGGCTCTGGTCGCACAAATCGTACAAAGCCCGATGGCCGCTGAGGCTGTTGCTGATGTTTTTATTCA
Organism: Anopheles cracens; assembly: GCA_002091845.1. Lineage (NCBI taxonomy): Eukaryota > Metazoa > Arthropoda > Insecta > Diptera > Culicidae > Anopheles > Anopheles cracens. The sequence continues at coordinate 25,625 of KZ067450.1, read as the reverse complement.
CCATATGCGGGCAGGTGCGTATCTGGCTTGCCAGTGGCGGAAAAACGCCTGCAAGTAGGCAATCGGTTGCGTGTCAATTTTTAAATTCAAACTTCCGTTACGCTTCTTGCAGCGCGATGCGTACACGTGGGCTCACGACCATCGCGTGCACCACAAGTACTCGGAAACCGACGCCGATCCGCACAACGCCAAGCGTGGGTTCTTTTTCGCGCACGTCGGCTGGGTGTTTCTGACGCCGCACCCGGAGGTGGTGGCCAAGCGGAAGATCATCGACATGAGCGACCTGGAGGCGGATCCGATCGTGATGGCCCAGCGCCGCTTCTACATTCCGCTGTTCGCGCTGCTCGTGATCGGGGTGCCGGTGCTGGTGCCCTGGTACGCCTGGGACGAGCGGCTCTCGGTGGCGTTCTGGGTGTGCTTCACGTTTCGCTTCACCACCACGCTCAACATTGCGTTCTTCGTGAACAGTGTGGCGCACATGTTCGGCAACAAGCCGTACGACCGGAGCATCAGCCCGGTCGAGAACATGGCGGTCGCGATCGCGGCCATGGGCGAGGGCTGGCACAACTACCACCACGTCTTTCCGTGGGACTACAAGACGAGCGAGCTGGGCAGCTACCTGTTCAACGTGACCACGGCGGTCATCGATTGCTTTGCGCGCCTCGGCTGGGCGTACGAGCGTACGTTTCGTTCCCGCTTCGCCGCTGTTCGCGCTGCTCGTGATCGGGGTGCCGGTGCTGGTGCCCTGGTACGCCTGGGACGAGCGGCTCTCGGTGGCGTTCTGGGTGTGCTTCACGTTTCGCTTCACCACCACGCTCAACATTGCGTTCTTCGTGAACAGTGTGGCGCACATGTTCGGCAACAAGCCGTACGACCGGAGCATCAGCCCGGTCGAGAACATGGCGGTCGCGATCGCGGCCATGGGCGAGGGCTGGCACAACTACCACCACGTCTTTCCGTGGGACTACAAGACGAGCGAGCTGGGCAGCTACCTGTTCAACGTGACCACGGCGGTCATCGATTGCTTTGCGCGCCTCGGCTGGGCGTACGAGCGTACGTTTCGTTCCCGCTTCGGGTTCATTTCAGCGCGTTTGCTACTAACCAAGGTGTTGCGACCTTTTTCCATTGCAGGTAAATCGGTACCACCGGAGGTGGTTGCTCGCCGGGCGGCCAAGTGTGGCGATGGGACGCGCTTTCTCACCGATGAGTACGCCCATCAGGACGCCGTCTGGGGTTACGGCGATCGGGACATACCAAAGGACGACCTGGACGCCATCGAACGAACGCAACGTTGATCGACGGTTGCCAGTCACCCTGAGTAGTGCGTAGCGAGGAGAGCCAGCGCTGAGCGAGGTTTTGCAGCTTTTCTCTGTTTATTGTAGAACCCGCTTGTCAGGAAGAACATGTGCTTGAACTACTACTATCGTAAGCCGGGTATAAACAAGCGACGAAAGTGTTGAGTAAATTAGTTTAAGATTTCGAGTACGGTGCTTGACTTTTGGTCGTGTTATTTCTGAAAGAACGGAACAATCGGGAATGTGTTCAATTGAACGCCATGTTGGAGATTCACGGCAATAACTTGAAGGTTAGTACCACACAGTTCAAACTTCAATATTGCTTATGTAATAACAAAATAAATGAAAAATAAAAAATAAACAACCTCCAGGATAGAACAATCCTTCAGCAGAAGGTAAACTTGCGACAGTACGGTGGTGTCTTAGGTGGTTTGAACAATCTCCAGGAGGAAGAGAATGCTGCTCTGGCTGGACGAAAATGAACGGGATTCAATAGTGCTTCAGATTCTCGTCCAGCGAAGGTTTGGCGAAGTGAGGACTACCGTTGATAAAGATTCCAAGTGGACAGGCTCACAGTAGAAGGAAGGTGAGCAAGTTGCTGTTTCGTGATGGGTGAGTATATACTCCATTTGTATGCATAAGAACATTGAGAAAGTATGCTAAAGTATACACTAACAAAAAAAGACTTAGTTGTAAAGTTTCGTGCTTTTCCGCAAGGAGCACACTGCCATGGGTGGAAGTTTGCAATTCTACGAGCAGCACAATTCACAGCAGACTCCAGAAGGTTTCAGAAGTCGTCAGTTAGTGGCCACTACTTTTCCAGAACGAATGTGTTGGTCGCATTAAACGTTGAGAAAACGTCACGGCGGAATGGCGCGATGGCTCCACGCGAGGGTTACAATGGATGTGGGTTCGAAGCCAACGGGGGCACGATGGACCCTCCATCCCAGCAAGAAATGAAAATCCGGTTGTGATAAAATATACAAAATGCAGGTAGAACCGAAAAAAACAGATGACTTAAAATAGCAGATCAAATGCAGAATGCAAATACGGGTTTGCTCGGCGGATCCGGTTTATCGGATACGTTAGTGAGCGAGTTTAAGAAAACGAACGAACTACACGCATACACAAGCGTCGTTTCGCGAACTGTTGTGCCAAAACCGAAACAATTCACTTGCTCGTGTTACAAAACACTGCGTCCTCGACGAAACCCGAAGATCCGATCTTCGTTTTGGACTTGAATCGGAGATCCGGCGGTGCCAGCTCGTGTCCTTAACCGAATCTTTACAGAGCCACGCTTAAACCAGTTGCCGATGGATGTCGCTCTCTTGATCGTACGCGTGCTTCACAGCAGGCCCATGGAGAAAATTGCAATTGCAAGGCCGGACGAACACCCCCAGTGCGTACGTTCTCTTCCGGGCGTATTGCGGGATTTTCGAACGATGTAATGCGACGTAATGCGCGTCATTTCAAGCCAAACTCCACACGGGGTGTTCCCCCCACAGTCCGGAGTGT
>KZ067448.1:53814-65457 GCA_002091845.1 Anopheles cracens | reverse complement strand
GGCCTTTGGCAAGCCTTTTTTTCTGCCGGATCAGCTATTATAAAGCGGGAACTTCCTCCTTTACCGATGAGGAACGGTAAAAGAGAGACACAAAAACGGATTGTCCCTTAAAGGGAGACCTCTTCTTGCATGGGTCACACTATTTTACATTTATTGTCGTGTAATGTTAAACTGTTTGATCTCACTCGTGTGCCTTTCTGCTCCTGTCGTTCATATGCAATAGTTTCTCTCTCTTTCTCTATCTCTATTTCAAGATAGGGATGATGTTTGTAATTTGTACACCGATTTGTAAATTTGCGTTTTTAAGAACAATCTTAAGTATTAAGAGTAATAAACCTTTGAAATATGAAGGAGGTATCTTCATATTTCAAAGTGCAGTAATAAGATATGAGAGATACAACTAGATAAATCTTGGATCAGATTAGAGATGGGCGTACTGAGTAAGAGTGAGTGAGTGAGTTAAATCTTTGTAATGAAAAAAAAATAGAAGAACTCATAATATAGAATTTCAATGACTCTTTAGCGAGCTGTAAAACCACTCTTATAGGAACTTCCACTCACTCTTTTCAGATTCGGATCCCTACGGCCAGTTGTTAACCAGTCGTGAGTGAGTATGATTCTAACGACTCCCTAAAGAGTTGCTAAACGATCCGAATTCCAATGGTGAGTGAGTAAGAGTGAGTCAACTCCCTGAAAAGAGTTATTCTCACCTCTGGATCAGATGACAGCAACTATTGGAGCAACGCAAGCGATGTTGACAACAACTTTTTGAGTAGATAAGTTGAGCAGGCTCACAGCAAAAAACACTCACAAGAAAAAAGAATACTACTTGCACTACTAGTGTATATCTCTATTCTCTGCTTGCGACCTGAGGGAGTGCGCTAGCGCGCGCCCGTTCAGCCGTTAACTTCGAGCCCAAAATTATAGGTATTAAGACCAATTTAGCTCCCGAGTTAGCAGCCGGTGTGGGGTGTTGGTTGAAACGATACCGGGCGTGAAGGGGGCCTGTTGTTCTTGCCTACTCTACGTGTTCACGGAGGACGAAGCGCGTGCGATTGGGCGCTACTCCACTTTCCCAACAGAACCAGCGCGCGCGCCTGACACGGAATCCATATTCCAGAAAAGGGTACGATAGTAGGGGGGTTGTAGCATGCTATAACACACACACACACACTCCACGGGAGTACACATTTCCTCTAATTATGCATCGTTCAATGTTTATTACACCCCTGGGTGAGTATGTGCCGGAGGGTTCAGTATCATAAAAAAACGGTGAGCGCCAAGCCAAATAAAACACACGCCCAGTAGAACGAAGAAAAAAATGGCAGGGTTTGGAGAAGAAGTTTGCCAAGATCCTACCAACGCCCCCATCATCCCCGTGCCCCTTCTTTAGGACGTGTCCTTCCACTGTCGCGCGCGACCGCCATAATTGCTCCAGTGGTATAATTTCTGCTTAACTACCGCTCGTTTTATTTCTTTTAACAGTCAGTCTCTGCTCACCGCTTGTGGACACGCACTCATACACAAACACACACACACGTGCTCATTGAAAAGTCACCCCGGGTAGTGGTGGTATGCCAACCAGAGAGAGAGCGCTCGGTAAACCGTTGTTGTTTGAGGTTTCAAAAAGGGGATTTTGATTGGTCTCGTAAAAGACCACGTCCAGCAATCTCAAGCCGGCGGTGGCCGAGTTTCAAGACCCTCGCCGTTGGGAGTCCACGAGCCGAACACACAGGAGCGGGCGATAAAACCGATCTTGCAATAAACACGCCCATCGATGTGAGAGGAAATCTGGCGCTTGGGGCATGATGATGCACAGCATTTAAATCCCCCGGCCCAGCCCCGGCGTTCGATCGGGTGTAAAGTCAATTGAATGCAGCTCGTGTCAATGTGGCATGCTCGAGATTGCATACTTAAACGAGAAATAAAACCAAATGACATACATATGTCTGGGCGAGACGTTCGATACGGCCACCACAGATCCTGGGTTTATAGCACCACGCAGGGACACATTAATCACCATTAAATCACTTCGACAAATTCGGACACATACACGGAGGACAAGCGCACCGGTTAGAGAGGACTGTTTTGCGCTATAAAAACGGCGTGATGGAGGCGGTCGGACGTGATAATAAAACACTATCCAATCAACCACCACAACTAGGGAAACCTGGCCACAGTTATCATCCAGAGAATTGTGTAAATCTTGTTTTCCAATCGTGCAAAACGATTCAACCTCTTGCAGCTCTTTTCATACACAGCCTTGTGAAGATATGGCTGGGCAATCGTGGATTTATACCTTAAGTGAATTGGCTGTATGTCCGAGCTGTATGACGCTATTGGTATGCGAGACAGACTGTCTTGGCAGTCGTAAAACTCTACCCTGAACGATGTGACCTCGTTCACACAATGGCCATACAAACGGACCAATAAGGTCGACGCTGTCTTTGACATTAATCATTACCAACACAGCCTACGGAAGGAATGTATAAACAACTGAACAGGACTTCGCAGCAACATGACAGTTGGTGTGCTAGTAGCAACTTATTTCGCTACGTCTATTTCAAAGACAAAAACTTCAAGTTTGGACATGCATCGTCCATCTTAAATCGAACCCTTTTGCTGCCGTTTGTCACTGGCATCATCTGGCGGACTTTCGATTCAAAATGTCAACCCAACGCATACGTAGCGCCACGTTTCAATTACCTCTTCACGCCAATTTAGCGTACAACAACACTACAATTGGAAAGCGTGGCGTTATTTCACACGATTGCAGTAGTGCGCAAGGTGACACCCGTGTTGCGGTGTAAGAGCGACCACTTAAGTGGCCGAAAATCAATTGCCCTGATCACTATCGCAACCAGTAGAGCAGCATATACAATGCAAGCAGCAGACACGGTATGGTAATGTTGCACTTTTATATCGCTGCTCAATCTCGCTTTTCGCACTCGCTGGGGCGCTGAGGCTTATGCGCCTACCTAATGATGTTGTTGATGACTTCGCCCCACTCACTGTGTTTCGCACGCCTATAGGGAGGCGTGAACTGCCGCCGGAGAGTTTGCATCACACGCGCAACAGAGCGTCGAACATTTGTCTGCTGTCACTTCTCGCTCGCTATCTCTCTCGCCCTTGTTCGCTACAACAAGCTATCTGCGTGGTGAATGAGTGATTAGCTTTGCCGATAACGCCACCGACACCTCCCCGGACAGACCTCCCATCAAGCGGAGATAAGAGACCGCGACCGCCGGTGTAACTGAGGTAGTGAGATTGAGTGGAGCAAGAAAAAAAGCATTATCAATCACTGTCCTGGCGGTTGGAGCTATAAAATCAAGGCATAAAAACCGCGTTTGTTGTACGTTCTAATCCTAACCCTCTAACATGGAAGAACTTCGAGTGAATTCCACCACATACGCTCGCAAATGAAGAATGCCACGCAAGCAATGCCGAGGTGACAGATAATTAATTTCCACATCCACCAACGGGAAACATAAAAGGAACTGCTCCTTTCCTGATGCACTACTTGGAATCGTCCTCCGATTCCCGTTCCCGCTCACCATGTCTCGCTCGTTCTTGCCACATTGACACAAGCTGCATTCAATTGACTTTACACCCGATCGAACGCCGGGGCTGGGCCGGGGGATTTAAAGGCTGTGCATCATCATGCCCCAAGCGCCAGATTTCCTCTCACATCGATGGGCGTGTTTATTGCAAGCTCGGTTTTATCGCCCGCTCCTGTGTGTTCGGCTCGTGGACTCCCAACGGCGGGGGTCTTGGAACTCGGCTACCGCCGGCTTGAGATTGCTGGACGTGGTCTTTTACGAGACCAATCAAAATCCCCTTTTTGAAACCTCAAACAACAACGGTTTACCGAGCGCTCTCTCTCTGGTTGGCATACCACCACTACCCGGGGTGACTTTTCAATGAGCGTGTGTGTTTGTGTATGAGTGCGTGTCCACAAGCGGTGAGCAGAGACTGACTGTTAAAAGAAATAAAACGAGCGGTAGTTAAGCAGAAATTATACCACTGGAGCAATTATGGCGGTCGCGCGCGACAGTGGAAGGACACGTCCTAAAGACGGGGCACGGGGGTGATGGGGGTGTTGGTAGGATCTTGGCAAACTTCTTCTCCAAACCCTGCCGTTTTTTTCTTAATTCTACTGGGCGTGTGTTTTATTTGGCTTGGCGCTCACCGTTTTTTTATGATACTGAACCCTCCGGCACATACTCACCCAGGGGTGTAATAAACATTGAACGGTGCATAATTAGAGGAAATGTGTACTCCCGTGGAGTGTGTGTGTGTGTTATAGCATGCTACAACCCCCCTACTATCGTACCCTTTTCTGGAATATGGATTCCGTGTCTGGCGCGCGCGCTGGTTCTGTTGGGAAAGTGGAGTAGCGCCCAATCGCACGCGCTTCGTCCTCCGTGAACACGTAGAGTAGGCAAGAACAACAGGCCCCCTCTCGCCCGGTATCGTTTCAACCAACACCCCACACCGGCTGCTAACTCGGGAGCTAAATTAGTCTTAATACCTATAATTTTGGGCTCGAAGTTAACGGCTGAACGGGCTCGCGCTAGCGCGCACTCCCTCAGGTCGCAAGCAGAGAATAGAGATATACACTAGTAGTGCAAGTAGTATTCTTTTTTCTTGTAAGTGTTTTTTGCTGCGAGTCTGCTCAACTTATCTACTCCAAAAGTTGTTGTCAACATTGTTTGCGTCGCTCCAATAGTTGCTGTCATCTGATCCAGAGGTGAGAATAACTCTTTTCAGGGAGTTGACTCACTCTTACTCACTCACCATTGGAATTCGGATCGTTTAGCAACTCTTTAGGGAGTCGTTAGAATCATACTCACTCACGGCTGGTTCACAACTGACCATAGGGATCCGAATCTCAAACAAGTGAGTGAGAGTTCCTATAAGAGTGGTTTTACAGCTCGCTAAGGAGTCATTGAAATTCTATATTATGAGTTCTTCTATTCTCTTTTCATTACAAAGATTTAACTCACTCACTCACTCTTACTCAGTACGCCCATCTCTAATCTGATCCAAGATTTATCTAGTTGTATCTCTCATATCTTTTTACTGCACTTTGAAATATGAAGATACCCCCTTACTCTTAACACTTCAGATTGTTCTTAAAAACACGATTTACTTTCACGCAAATTTACAAATCGGTGTACAAATTACAAACATCATCCCTATCTTGAAATAAAGAGAAAGAAAGAGAAAGAAACTATTGCATATGCACGACAGGAGCAGAAAGGCACACGAGTGAGATCAAACAGTTTAACATTACACGACAATAAATGTAAAATAGTGTGACCCATGCAAGAAGAGGTCTCCCTTTAAGGGACAATCCGTTTTTGTGTCTCTCTTTTACCGTTCCTCATCGGTAAAGGAGGAAGTTCCCGCTTTATAATAGCTGATCCGGCAGAAAAAAAGGCTTGCCAAAGGCCGAAGGTCCTCTCGACACTCTCTTTCGCTCTCTCTCTCTCTCGCTCGGTCACGGGGCGCTGAGCACACAAGGGCTTAAAAGTGTTCAACACGAAGGAGTCAAATTAAGTGTCCATAAAACAAATACCTGCTGCTTGTTGGTCGGATGGCTGGCGGCGCACTGGCCGACTGTTGCCAAAACCGCGCCATCGTCGTCGTCCTCGTTGCCACACCATCCATTTTCATTTTGGGACGGGTTCGGTGGGTTGGCTTGCGTCCGGGGAATGCTCACACCGGAACATGAAAACTTGCCATCGGGCACTTTGCCAATCACTTAAGCTCTTTGCTCCTGCTGCGGCTGCCGCTGCAGAAGCGCCAGTGTGAAAGAGAAGACATTTGTTGAAGCAGCAGCAAAAAAAAGACTGATAAGAGGGGCTCCACTGATGGCCTCGCCGGTGTATGTGTGTGTGTGCGTGTGCATGAGGGGACTCGAGAGAGGGCTATCACCTTTTTTTTAAATTACAAAAAAAACGCTGCCATGAGTCGAAAAATGGTCCTTTGGGGGTTTTTCTTCGGTTGACCGCTGAATTTCGCTCCACAAGCTCGGGCCAAACCGTTCGGTGTTAAAAGTTCGTAAAATAACCTCATTTTTAATGTTTCCAACAGCTGCTTCTGGTGCTGTTTCGGGTGCCACCGGAGTTTTTTTTCGGTCGTAGTGGAGGGTGTTCTCGCTTTTTCTGTCCCTGCGACGTCGTTCCAACGTTTTCCGGTGAGAGGTTGGTGTGTGGTGATGGTGGTGATAATAATAGTGTGTGTATCGCTGCACGTCCGACCACCGCAAGTCCTCCGCGAGTGCCAGTGCGAGTGAAATTAAGGGCTTGGGCTTTTACTACCACCGGACGGGAAAAGCTGAACGTACGAACAAAAAAAAGACAACCGAGGAGGGAAACGTAAAATCCAATCGAGAGAAATCCAACAATTCCACACGCCACCACGTCCTCCATTTGCGGTCGGGTGAGGGAATTCACTGTGGCCGATCGGTGTGTTTTTTTCTTCTTTTCGTCACAAGGATACAGGGCGGAAGGACGACGGCTACAGTTCTACTTGCCCGCCCGCTTGCCAACAGGAAAAGTGTAATGATTGTACCTCACGGAACACGATATCCATGGCCACGCTGCGGTGGAAGGCTTTCTGCAATTGGAAACCTTCTCTGGCTCGCGCGCGCGCTGGCTTGGCTGGCGCACTTATGTGTGCGAAGGACCGGAAATTTCTTCACATCCGTGCTCGTGTCATGAGAAAAGAGGAGGTTGGTACAACCCTCCATAAATGATATCACACTTTAGAGAATGACCCCTCGGCCGTGTGCGTCAGTTGGAATGCGTGCGGGCGCCCTCTGTCGTCCACTGTTAATGGGTCTGCTACTTCGTGCTTTCTCTCTCTCTCTTTCTCTCCGTCGAAACCCAACGTGTGTCGGCGACCGATTAAGGCGAAAGGGCGTAAAAAGGGCAAATTTTTCACATAATCTTTTTCCGGTGATTTTACCACTTCTGTTTTTTTGGGCCGTTTTCGTTTTTGCTTGTGTTGTGCGCGCTGTGGCACGTGTTTTTTTCTCTTCTGATGGTAACGTTTGAATTCGAAAAGCACCTGTCACACGACTTGTTCTCTTCGGTCTTTTCGGTGCGCTGTCTTACTTTATAAAAACGAAAACGCACACCCCCGTTGTAAGGCACGCGAGAACTTCTTGAAGATGGTCGTTAAATTTGAAAAGGTACTTCCGGATAGGCTGACATCTTTTCCCATCTCTTGTTGTGTATTTCGTCCTTCTATTTGTGTGTGTGGTGGATAAGGATAAGCAACGAAATTGTCGCTACACAATCGCATGGACATACGTTGGACATACTGAATTGAGACACATGTTGTCGTTGTGGTTTTTATTTTACCTAGTATCTCATAATGCATCGAGCTTACTAAACCTTTAATTGGGTACGATCTCATTACAGACGTTTGTTTGAAGGGTGGATGATGGTTATATCTATGTCATGTTCTCTATACTGACAGGAAACCATCATCCAAAAACATGACAATGACCATTTGCCCAGCTTCACGACGTGAAAGTAAAGTTTTAAGTGCAACACGATGCTAAAACTTTGTGTACATGACCGTGCCGTAAATGCTGAAAATTATCCCTACAAGTGTTCCCCGTCCTTAAACTCTTTCATGGCAAATTTCAGACGACGGCAGACACAAGGTGATGCGAAAGATGATGAAATGTCCAGCCGTCGTCGTTGTTGTCCCCGTGGTAAAAGCAATGAAGTAAAACTCCGTGAGCAAACGGATTCGCTGCAGATGGCTTCCTGAGTGGTAACTGTCGGGAAGAACTATTGGACAAATGGAAATGAAATTTTGCCCGGGAGCGCATTTGAGAATGCGAGCTGAGCAAAGCAAGTTCGAAGCTAATTTGCTGGAATTTGGGTGTCGTCCTGCAACAGGGATACTCTTTGGAACAACGTGTTTTTAGACATAGGAGAGATGCACTGAAAGTTACTGCACACCTTACGCCATTGTGGGATGAATGGATACCATTGGTTTTATTACATTTTGTTTTCAACAGTCGTAAAGGAGGTTTTGGTAATTTGGCGTAGTAATTTGCATTTTTGAATGGTTAGTTGTTTGGCGGTTTTTATGATTTAGTTTTATGTTGCGAAGCGGTGGGCAAGTTTTCATGGCAACACCAGTTGTGACATGTTACAGTTCCAGTTTAACGAGAATATTGATTGAATAGCAAGAAAATGGACCTTCTTACAAATTTTCCAAATTAGCTCCCATTGCTGAAGTCCAGCTTGGAGTTTTATTGCGGATCTTGGAAGAGTGCTTTCTGTCTTCAATATAAAAGACAAAAATATGTACAAAACGATTCCAGGTTTGGTTCAGACAAATCTGTCCGGCCTGGTACAGTTTTCACCTCGGCAAATGGTGCTTATATTTTGGGATATTTTTCGGTCAATTGCGCCTGAGACTAGGAAAATATCGGCACTGTGGAGCACTTATCGATCGCCATTGGAAGCAGACACCCGCCGTACGCCGGAAACGACGCACGGAAATATGCAGTTATGCCTGAACAGATCTCGTTGCTTGGCTGTAGAGAGCGCTCCAACGCCGGTAGTCGATGGCGTCACTAGAGACACCATCACCATCATCGGTCTCTTCCGTTCCATTGGGAAGGGCGATAACATTCGAAAACAATTTCCTATACAATGCAGAGAGACAGTGTGCCCGTGTGTGAGTTGGTCACAGTGATTCCGGCCTGGCATAGCAGCGTACGTCTCTGGACAACGATTACTGAGCAAATAGTTTGTGCTAGCATAGAATGGTGAAAGTAGCGTTCTTCATGCCAATAGCTCTCGAGTCTAGACGTCCGTAGCGCTATATAGTTCGTTACCCAATAATCACGGACGATGAACAGAGGGAGACAAAGGTCCTCTCTCCACAGTCAATAGAGAAAAGATATGAATGACTCCACGCGAAATCGAGACTATCCACTGAAAAGGATCCACTGGACCAGAATGGCGAACTTCATCTACGAATCGAATGAATCGATTGATGTTGCATGAAATGGATGCCGAGCATAGGAGACACGCACCCGTGTCTGTCTCCGACTCGACTACCTTAAGGGTTGTAGATTTGTCAGAAAATTAGTCCCTTTGACGGTAGCACCCCATCGTCAGCTTCTCGGAGGGGTACTGCGACCTTTTCAATCGCTTTTCCTTTGTGCGCTAACGAATGGGTTGCTTTTGTCGGTGGATTCAAAGAATTCGAGAGGTGGACTGGAAGCAGGTCAAACAGGCACAGATAGATAGCTATTCGACCCAGCCAGCCCTAGGATACCTTCAGTGCGATAAGTATAATCCGAAGCCAAATATCTTCGATCACTACGAAACCTTCTGTTATCACACACTACATCAACAGTAATAGGTCTCGTATCCAGCGTGCCACCACCGGACGACACAAACTCTGCACGAAACGCTCCATCTTACCCATCATCTTCGTCGTCATCATCAGCACCACACGACCCACAGGTTTGGTCCGGTCGATAAAGTGGTGAAAATAGCGGAGTCATATAAAACCATTAACCATCCATCCGGTGCCGTTCCGCCCAAGCCTCGAGGAGTAGCAGCAGCAGGACCAGACTTCAGCTCCTCACGTCTACACATACGCCCGATTTGACGTGCAACAATACCGACTCCGCCACCAACATCATCGACAAAGTGAGGTTATAGCGCAGTGAAGCCGCCCGAAACCGTACTTTCCTTCGACTGCCATTGTGTTGGGCCGTTTTCCTCGGTCAGTCGATGTCGTACGTCGATTAAGTTTTCGACACGGTTAGTTGCGATCCGGCCATATGGGAATGGGAAGGTTTGGGGCAAAATGTGACGCCATGGCACGCGATGAAAGCGATGAGTAAATTAAACTGCTCAAACACGCCATCCCCACCGGGACCGTACAGGGAAAGAAAGAGCAGTTTCGACGTTGTTCGGGGCGGCGATTGGTTTAGCTAATTGAATGGCATTCTCACCGTTCCACCATTTTCCCGTGCAGAAGCGAGGGGAAGAAGATGTATTTTGTGGCAAAATGGCCGATCATGAACCCTCGGTTTCTTCTTTTGCTTCGCCGTTCGGCCCGTGAAGGACGACGACAACGCTGCCGTCCATTGGGGGATCCTTTCTGGCAGAGGTTCGTGTGTGTGTGTGTTGGGTGCTCCGGTTCCGGGTGGAATGGTTTTTTTTATCGTCCCTTTTTTTCCGGCCATGATGGTGTGTATTCCCTGACGGATGTGATTACAGTGATTGACGTAATTGTCGAACCCATGTTAGGTATGAATCGTTTTTTACACCATTTACACCCAGTGTCAATATTTATCCAATTTTCACTTGCCCCCTGCCGTATGTGTGGGGAAACGTTTCGGCAGGGGATAGATAAAAGTCTTGATTTTCCACTGCGTGCTTTTGGGGCACGAAGAGAAACTGATGGAGTGAATGATGAAGTCGTGCCTGTTAGATAGTCGATATTACTAGCCGAACGAACCATTTACGGTCCGCGCCAACCGCTGTGCGTCCAGGCCCGGAAAATGTTTCCTGCCATTCAATTAGCTAAACCAATCGCCGCCCCGAACAACGTCGAAACTGCTCTTTCTTTCCCTGTACGGTCCCGGTGGGGACTTTCCGGTAGAACCGCTTCGCAGAAAAGAGGATAAATATGCTTTCAATTCCAGTGAGCCGTGTTCGTTCTGTCGTAAGCTCGGCTTCAACGCTTGGGACAAAAAATCTGAAAAGAAGCCGCTCCCCCGGAGCAAGAGAAAATGTTTTCTCACCGTTCCACCATTTTCCCGTGCAGAAGCGAGGGGAAGAAGATGTATTTTGTGGCAAAATGGCCGATCATGAACCCTCGGTTTCTTCTTTTGCTTCGCCGTTCGGCCCGTGAAGGACGACGACAACGCTGCCGTCCATTGGGGGATCCTTTCTGGCAGAGGTTCGTGTGTGTGTGTGTTGGGTGCTCCGGTTCCGGGTGGAATGGTTTTTTTTATCGTCCCTTTTTTTCCGGCCATGATGGTGTGTATTCCCTGACGGATGTGATTACAGTGATTGACGTAATTGTCGAACCCATGTTAGGTATGAATCGTTTTTTACACCATTTACACCCAGTGTCAATATTTATCCAATTTTCACTTGCCCCCTGCCGTATGTGTGGGGAAACGTTTCGGCAGGGGATAGATAAAAGTCTTGATTTTCCACTGCGTGCTTTTGGGGCACGAAGAGAAACTGATGGAGTGAATGATGAAGTCGTGCCTGTTAGATAGTCGATATTACTAGCCGAACGAACCATTTACGAGCCAGTTGGGGTCGGGACGAAAAGAGTTGGCTTGGTGATGGGGTGCTGTCGTGTCGACCGGCAGCAGTAGCAGGCAGCAGCAGCGCCGTACACAGGCATAGCAGAGGAAGTACGAGCGGATGGGGAGGCGTTTTATCGCATGGCGCGCGGGATCCGTTCCTATATAAGCAACACACAAAAAAAGACTCCTCTTCCCACCATACTGTCCTCCAAGCGCCCGTACCGGAGGAGCGAAGGCTTTTTCCACTTGTTTGAACAAATAATTATACGCGCTGCTCGTCGTCGTCGTCCGTCAACCTTTTTTGAGAGGTTGGGTGCCCGTAT
>KZ067448.1:19180-32275 GCA_002091845.1 Anopheles cracens | reverse complement strand
ACAGGCAAGCCAGAAGCAGAAACGCTGTAACGAACCGAAGAAAACGCTAGATAAAAGGCATACCTAACACACTCTCGGGGTCGGTACGGAAAGACGAAGAGATTATAAAAGTGGAGGTTTATGGCAGGCGTTGCTTGGGAAAGCTACCGGAGTTGCTCTTTCTTGCTCTACTCCTATCATGAGACTTGCGCGTGAAGTGCCATTTCGAGAGGAACCCCCGTAAAGTGTGCAAGTTTACTTCCAACTTTACAAAGTACAACATTTTCTGTACAATTTAGCGTCTCTCAGTCGCGCGGGGTTCATTTGGGTGGCGAGGCGTCGTTGGATGTGTTCTGGAAAGAGATCTGGAGAGCTTGTGCGAACTCGGAAGAACGGGAGGAATATTGTCCTGTGATGATATTATTTTTTTCTCAGCTTTTGCGTGCGCACCCACTTCCGCTTGAGTCATAAAACCGTTTTGCGAACGTGGATCTCCGCGTTAGCGTCAGGCTGCTTCCGTTTTGCGTCATCTGGAAAGTCTCAGCGTTGATAGAGAGGGTGTTTAGGTGTGGAGTTAAGTTTTCGCTGAAACTGAAGATGCTTTATAGGATGTTGATAGTTTCGTTCGAAATGTAATGTTTATATGCCTTTTTTTTATTTCTCGTACATGCTACTGTTTCTGGTGGTCATTCAAATCGGAGTTCTAGAGATGTTGGAAGTTACATGCTTAAAATAAGAATTTCGAAGAAAGTAGGTACAGAACTATCATTAATACCTCTACTCACGGGTACGGATACCTGCCTTCAGCTTTCTGCCGGTGAAATATGAGAAATGCGATCCGTAGACATAACTGTTCTATACTTGTCCTGTGGACATGGCTTAAAAAAGAATAGCAAAAATAGAAAAGTAAATATGACGTTCATCTGTGACGGTATGCACTGGCGTAGAACGTGTGTTTCGGTCCCGATGTGGCTTCTCGAGAACGTTTGCGACCTGAACGTACAGTATACATACCTGTGCTGTGGAACGATGAAGCAAGATGATACTGGTGACGACGATGATGAAGTTGATTCGGGTGGAAGTGCATGGTGAGAGATACAGAGAGAGACAGAGAGAGAGAAACGTAAGAGTGCAGTGCAGGCCGTCTACGTTCCTTCTGTTTCTGCAATTGCATTCTGGGGAACACACACACACGAAGCGTTGCTGAATGCAAGCAATACCAATTGAATCATACGGCTCCCCCATCGCACCATGGCTTCGAACCAATCGCCGGAATTTCCTTTACCGGTATTGGGATTGCAGGAGTCGATAGCACGACGATGATGATGATGATGATGGTGCTACCGTGGGTCACCCACCGGCACTATAGCCGGCAAGCAAATTGCCTTACTCTCTTACCCTTTTGCCATCCTCTATTGCTTAGGTGGCTCCTACTCGGCTCCACTCGGCAGCAACTTTCCAACTGATAGGAAATTAAATGAACTGAAAGCGGTCCGTGCTTTGTGTCTGCCTTGCACCCCGGACGGAGTTGGTGCTTTTTTCCACGTTTGCGGAACTTTTGCCCGGGAGTTGGCTGTGATCGAGTTTTCCCGCACTCTCACTCTGCGCACTCTGTGGAGGAGTGGTGGATCTGTTATTTTCAATCATGGCCACAAAGCTTCATTGCTCTTCGCTGGGTGAGATGTGTATCTGGTGTGTCGGTGTGTATATCTCAAGGATCACTTCTATGCTGGTCGTTCGCATCCGCATTCTACATTCGTGCCAAGATGAAGTTTTGATCCGCTCGTCGTACACCAGCACGACGACGACGACGACGACGCCAACTGGGACTGGTATCTGGGAAACGTGTCTCGACTGCCGAAAGAAGATGTGCGTGCCTGCACACCGGTTGGTGGAAGTATTAGGATTAATTTATGTGCTTTGATTTGCTTGTTTTCAAGCACGCGATCCGTAACAACAGAGGAGGCCAAAGGGAGGACGTGTGTGTCGGTACGAATCTGCTCCATTAAAAGTTTGAAACGTTTTTTTCTGTACGAAGTTTACGCCCTTTATGTGCTAATCCTTAGCACTGTTGTTGTTAATAAACGGCTTAATATATTTATCTGTTTCGAAGGAATGTCGCACCAACGGCTGTGCAACCTTGCAACATGTTTACGAGCCGATTTACACTCGTAAGCGGCGATACACGTTCGTTTCGAATGTCACAACAGCGGCGAATGTGAGAGAGAGAGTTATGGGCTCTTTTAGGTCGGTCATCAGGTCGAAGACTTCGTTTGACGACTCAAAAATAGATTGCTTTTGTATTGTAATCTCATTGCTGACTTACGACGAGAGAAATGTCATTTTGATCCATGTTCGAAGGTAGGTGCACCTGGTGTTTTCAAACTGTCAAAGTAGACTTTGCTACCGCCATCTGCAGGCAAACCGCAGAAGTAGTACACATTATAGTAGCTGCAGGAACAGGAACAGTCTTTTCATCGCCCGTTTGACCACCTCACATGCAATAAAACCCCTCACAACGATGTCTTAAACGGGGTTAGCTAGTCATTTCAATCTATACGAGTGTGGGTGTGCTTGTTGTAGTCCCTTCTAAGCGAAAATGTGTTAAAATCATCCCCTCCTGCTTTGATACAAGTTACGGGCAGAGAAGATCGGTTTCGACCCCAACAGGAATTGTGTCGAATTTTTAGGTCACTGCTTTCTTTTCCGTTCCTCGACCCAACTGAAGCTTATCTATCTCGCATGCTTCGCGTCGCGCCCTCTGCGTTCCTGTCCTACGTGCAGTGTCACACATGTGTCACACAAGTGGAAAATAAACTAATCCATTTATTTAACCGCTCGGTAGCTATGCTCGCATAATACCCCTTTTTCATGGTGTGGGATCGTAAAACCCCCCTTGCCTTCGCGCTTCTGGGCGGGCTGTGGGTCCTATTTATCTCCTCGATCATCTCGTGTGTGCCAAGTGGGGGAGCGTTTGACACATCGTGCGGCTTTGTAGGTACTTACGGTCGGTCGGTCTTTAAGCTCGGTGGGTCGTTCTGGTCGTTACCTGCAGAAGTTGTGAACTTCTCGTGAACTGTCACTTTGCGGAGGTTACACACATCCTGAACTCCCCTGAACTAGATGAGATTTTATTATGGTCTCGCAGTTTCCTTGGAATGGCTCTCTTTGGCGCGCTCCGGTGGATACAAATTTGAGGTTAGCATTCGTTCGAAGCCCGTTTCCAACAATCGGATCATGGTGTCTAACGTGATTGCTGGCCATCTTTGCTCTGAGTTTTGTTACCGTTGTGGACTTTCCATCTTGTACACCTTCAAGCTTCACGTCACCTGCACTTGAAAGCTTCTCCTTCGGTGGTCCATCCATACGCTCGGGATGTAGAGTCTTTCCACTTTGTTCGCCACGAAGCTCGTAAAATCTCAATGTACGACAGTGGCTTCGAAAACACCTACGCAATCACACCATCTCCATCTCCTCTGCAGCTTGGGAGACTTGGGAGTTCGTCTCACGAATCAAATCATGGCAAAATTATACCGTTTTATGACAGGTTTCACAGCAAGCGGGTGTTGTTGGTTATGTCGAAAGTTGCCATTTTATTTTATTTCCATGCATCGCGTGCCGTCGTCGTAGGGTACCTGCTCGGGGGCAACCTGGCACTGATTTGCATTTTCTCGTTTTCTCGTTTATTGGAACGCTGGGGCGGCCGGCGGCGCTGGCAGGTGAAATGTTTTTACAGCTCCACAAGCGTCAAGAATCATCTCCAAGCGAGAGGGCGATCATCGTTTTGTCCCCTAATTTGTCCCCCCTGTCAAGCATTTCTTCGTTCGTTCTGCGTAGCAGCCGCGTGTACAGTAATATTCATGAGCTAATGAATTTTTCGGTGTGCTTTCGGTGTGAAGCTGGACGACGAGCTGTGTCAGAGAGGGGCTGGAAGAGAAATGGAACGACAATAAAAAGGGACCGGTCGGGGCCAATCTCATTTAAATTTGAGACATGATTCCATTCCAACGTGTTCCACAGCACCATACCCCGCATGCTCACGAGCCAACCGCGTCTGATTGCGAACCATCCTGATTTGATGGAAGCAATGAAAGCCGGCAAACCACCAGGCCACCAGCACACGACGCCGCAGTGTTGACACTTTTGCAGTGCTTGCTTGTGCCAGCGTGTGTGTGATTGGTGCCGAAACATAAAACCCACACGCCGCCACGCCGGTTGCCTGACGTTAGGGCTTTTTGCGCCGGTTTGGCTGGCTGGCAGTTGTTGGTGAGCGAGAGCATCCCATCCGTCACGGTTCCTCCGGTTCTTTGCCCGTCTTCGACCACCTTCGTGGCGCGTGGAGCGAGATACACTCTTAAACCGACGTCACAGCGTTTGTTTTTGCATGCCGAAACTTTCTCCACCGACACGACGCGAGGAAAACACTTTCCTTGGAGGACGGAAATACGGTTCAAGTGAGAGTATCATCCCCAGTGTTCGCCGTTCAGCATTGTCATCGCCGGCAAATGGCACTTCTGGTTGGTCGTGGCTCAATGTCTCTCTTGGTGCGGTGAGACACGATGGCAAAATAATCCTCGGTGTATATTCGGTCCGATTTACCGTGCGAATGATCCAGCGCCAGCACATTTTTGAGGTCAGAAGTTGCTCCGGGCAGCGGGGAGAGCGGGGAGAGCTCGGGACACACCGAGTTGGTTGAATAAACATTACTTAACTCTGTCAACTCTGGTGCTCCGGTTTCTTGGTTGATCTTTCGTCATCATCGGCCTCTTCGTTTACAGAACAGAATTGTGTTTGTGTAAGACAATCCGAGAGCGTTCCTGCATCCTGAGCCTTTGTCTGCACCGCGCCATCACATCGACAGGTCTCCTTTCCAAATCATGCCCTCATGAGGAACCAAGTATCGAGCTTTTCTTGTCTGTGGATATGATTTGCTTTTTTGTTCTCTCCACCGTGTTGTTATCTCGCTTGTTTTGACAGGAGTAATCAGTCTTTCTAACTCCTTTCTCCGCCGTGTCTGGAGTTTTCCGATGGATTGATCCGGCCGATGGCACGTTCAAACACCGCGAAATCCCCGATATTATGGTTGTTCGCGTGTGTGTTGCTTCCGGTGGGAATCACCCATATCACACTGTTCTCTTCAGACTCGCCGGTAAAGAGGACGAAGTGTTATTGCCAGGGCTGATATATCCTTTATTATAGAGGAAGACGGATGTTGTCGTTGGCGATGGTGCGCCCGGAGAGAGGGTATAAGCCGAACTTAAGCGGTACCACACTGTTGACGCGGTTCATCCTTTGGGACGTGGAAGCGATTTCGCCATAGCATGCCAGCACAAACTACTACTACTACTACTGTCGCGGAAAAAGAACTTCACTAAATTCACCGCCATCAACTTGTCGGAGTGGTTCTTTTTGTGCCCGTCTTCCGGGTTAGCTGCTGAATCCGGCACTATCAGAAGGTGTGGTACATCTGGTGTGCTGTTGGAGTTCCGTCGTCCAACTCCCCAAAGATCACTTGACAAGGGAACAAATTCTTTCCGTCACCGACATTGTCGTCGTCGTCGTCGACGGAGGAGAGGTTTTCCGATTTTCGTTGTCAACGAGTTTTCCACGAGTTGTTGTGTGCTGCCTTTCCAACCGCTTCACTCCACTGTTTGCCACGAAACAGGAGCTTGGGACCGACCGTGGTCCGGGTATTAAGGAAACCAGATTTTATCGTTCGCCGCCGTATCTTGCTTGCTTCGCGAATATTGACACTTGTGCGTTTGTGCACTAGAAACAACACGACGAGCTTCCATCACGCTGTGTCTGTCCTAAGACACACTTCCGGTCTCCCATACTTTTCAGTTTTCAGTTCTCCCTTTTCTCGTGTAGCGTTTTGGTGATGAGCGTAAATTGTTATCGACAGCACAAAGTTGTGCATACTCGTGTACAGGAATGGTACAGGTGGAGATGGTTTCGCATCCCCTGAGTGTTTCCCAGGTCTGACATACCTGAATCGATTGAACATTCGTTCAGCAACACCTCAGAAGCGAAGGCATCAAGTAATGGAAGAGAAAGATATCACATTCGCCGACAGCGAGACAGCCGCATACCCACTTCCACTAGAATTGGATTTGTGTCCCCGGCTTGTGGATCGAAAACCCTACCCCGGACGAAATGAAAAGCCACTCATCTGGAAGCGATTTTTTGAGGTTAGAATGGAGTCGTTTTTTTTCTCTCTCTCTATTTCGTACGTTCCAATTGCTTTGCATTGCAGTGCAATGGCAGAGCAAGCGTTTGAATAGTGACATGTCTGCAACTCTTGTTCGGTCTGGCTTAGTCTAGCGTTTTTTATTTTCGCTCCAGAAAACGATATGTGATGCAGGAATGATTCGAAATGGAACTATTCCCAGGCGCTATGTCCTGGATCTGCACGGTGCGCTCATCGTGCAGATTGCTGTGCAGTAGGTAGGAACATGGCCACTAGTAGTAGTAGTAGTAGTAGAAGCAGCATGCTAATGCGTACGAAACATCTGTGGCACGAACATGACGAGGAGAGGTTTTCCGATTTTCGTTGTCAACGAGTTTTCCACGAGTTGTTGTGTGCTGCCTTTCCAACCGCTTCACTCCACTGTTTGCCACGAAACAGGAGCTTGGGACCGACCGTGGTCCGGGTATTAAGGAAACAAGATTTTATCGTTCGCCGCCGTATCTTGCTTGCTTCGCGAATATTGACACTTGTGCGTTTGTGCACTAGAAACAACACGACGAGCTTCCATCACGCTGTGTCTGTCCTAAGACACACTTCCGGTCTCCCATACTTTTCAGTTTTCAGTTCTCCCTTTTCTCGTGTAGCGTTTTGGTGATGAGCGTAAATTGTTATCGACAGCACAAAGTTGTGCATACTCGTGTACAGGAATGGTACAGGTGGAGATGGTTTCGCATCCCCTGAGTGCTTCCCAGGTCTGACATACCTGAATCGATTGAACAATCGTTCAGCAACACCTCAGAAGCGAAGGCATCAAGTAATGGAAGAGAAAGATATCACATTCGCCGACAGCGAGACAGCCGCATACCCACTTCCACTAGAATTGGATTTGTGTCCCCGGCTTGTGGATCGAAAACCCTACCCCGGACGAAATGAAAAGCCACTCATCTGGAAGCGATTTTTTGAGGTTAGAATGGAGTCGTTTTTTTTCTCTCTCTCTATTTCGTACGTTCCAATTGCTTTGCATTGCAGTGCAATGGCAGAGCAAGCGTTTGAATAGTGACATGTCTGCAACTCTTGTTCGGTCTGGCTTAGTCTAGCGTTTTTTATTTTCGCTCCAGAAAACGATATGTGATGCAGGAATGATTCGAAATGGATCTATTCCCAGGCGCTATGTCCTGGATCTGCACGGTGCGCTCATCGTGCAGATTGCTGTGCAGTAGGTAGGAACATGGCCACTAGTAGTAGTAGTAGTAGTAGAAGCAGCATGCTAATGCGTACGAAACATCTGTGGCACGAACATGACGATACACTCTCTGATGACGGAGTCGGAGTCAAAAGGGATATAACGCTCTTGTTTCCAGCGGAGGGCGAACATAAGGAACCTAGCTCTGGTTTCCGTGCATGTGTGGATTTGTTTGTCCCAAATCGAATATTCATATCCCCACGACTAGGCGAGGGCTGCTGTCGTCGTCGTCATGCTGGGTTTGGGAGATCGGGAGTGCACAAGTTAGGGATATGGCGATGATTTCGAAATGTTCGTGGGGAACGAACTCTCTCCCCTCACAGTCAGGAATCCGAGTGTGCAGTGGCTATTAGCCAAAGAATGTGGATGAGTTGCCGATTGGAAAAAAATCACTATTACGTATTCATTTTGTTGAATTTACGTATAAGGTCTACTTCCCACGACTCGATAGACATATTCAAACTAGCTTCAAAGTGTGTTCGGGTCACCAGTTTCGGAATGACTCGTGAAGCTCATCGAGTTTTAGCACATTGGATGCCTGGGAGATCTCCGAATCAATCGAATATAGGGAGACAAACGCTAGATGTTTGCAATCCGGGGACAACCGTTCATCCACAGTCGCTATTCCAAACACCCCCGGGGGGTGTCCAATCCTTTTGATCGTCGATTGCTATTTGTGTCAAAGATCTGATTTAACCCATCGCGCGCTCTCCCTAGAACAACAAACAAACCGCGTGCCGCAAGCGGGCTGTGCACAACAAAAAGCACGTTGCGTTGCGTTTGGCGGTGGCTCCCCGTTCTCGTAATCAATAATTTAACAGCCATTAATTTCTTTCATGTACCGGCTTCATCATCATCACACATGCATGATAGGGCGAGCATGCGGTGTGAGTGAGAGCAATAAAAAAAAAACTGTTACCCCCTGCACGGCAAATTGATATCACTACCAGGTATACCTCAGGAACCAAAACGCCGACAAAAGGGGTGAGAGAGAAGGAGCGAGAACAAAAGTCCGGTGTCGAGTGTGTTGTTCAGTGGAGCTAATTTAATTTGTACAAAATAATATCGTTACCGGTCCTGCAGCATAAAAACGAACGGGCAAAGCGCGGGAGGCAATTGAATTGGGCTGCTCCATGCTACAGCCGCCGTCATCAACCTCCTGCGAGCCACACACAGCAAGAGAGAGAGGACGACAGACATGCTGCACACATTGAACATTCAGGACATTCCGACCGCCGCCAACCACTACATTATCGTCATTCCATCGGCATCCCTCGTTTGGTTGGCGCACAACCCGGGTTCTGCTGTTGCCTGCTGTGCCTCCGTGAGAAGGACAGGTTCTCTACGGCTTCCATGAAGTGCCAAATGTGCCAAATTCATCGTGTCATTTAATAAAATTGTCAAAACTTGCTGACTGTGTTATTTCCTCGCACTGCTGTCGGCCTCCCCCCTAACCAAAACCACCTCTTCTTCTCGTTCGGGGTGGGTTCATTTTGACTCGTTGTGTGTGTGTGTGTGCGCCGAGATTTTCGCAGCGTTCTCTCGTGGTGGTAGCGGCTGCAAACAGAAGCCGCCCCGGGGAGCGTCCAGTTTTGAAGCTTTTTTTGTCCTCGTGAATTTTTCCTTTCCCTGGCCTGAGTTTCCATTCGTTCGCTCGTGAGAATGGCTGGGAAGTTGCAGGCGTGCTAGGCTCAGGAGGGAAGGAGATTGGAGTGCGGTCCGCAGCAGCAATATGGCCAGTTTTATCTCATCCTCTCTCGTAGTTGTTGTGCCGCTCGTGCTGGTGCTTTTTTCCGTTTTTTTTGTTCGGCGTTGAAAACGAATAAGGCACTCATATACACGCACACACACACACCCATACACACAGCAAGAGCCCTCACCATGTGGTCACGACGTGGAACGAATCGAATAATTTTATTTGACAGACCAAACCGACTGAATCGGCCCAGTGGGGGGAAGGCAAACCGATTCAGAGCCGCTCGGATCCATTTCGCCCCATGTCATCTTTTTCCGGTTTTGGGGTGGTTTTTTTTTTGCTGCGTCCTGTCGGGGGGACCCGTTCTACAGGATCAAACAATTTCGCACATCGGTGTGCCGTGCCGCGCGTGTATGATGTGGAGGGCGTAGTGGGATTTGGTTGTGGATAAATGGGTTTTGCGAATTTGCGAAAAATTCCATTCCTCCCTGGGCATTCCACTCTCCGTGCTCGCTGCGTTTTGACGTTTGACTTTCGGAACTTTTACATAAAACCGATCGGGAACCTCCACCCCGGGTTGGGCGGTGTGGTATGCCGTGTGTTTACTAGTTGTGCGCTGTTGCATTGGCACAACGTTCCACTCCGAGCTGAAGTTATCCTCTCCGGAAAAGTACAAAAAAACGAATAGTGTGCACATATGAATGGAAAGCACTTTTGTGTGCGGTCAGGCAATCGGTTTTGCACACAGCACACAGAGTATATAATGCGAACAAAAATCAGTTGGTGGGCCGTACGCTGCTCCCGGGGGTCCGCACACAGCACAACAACTGCATTTATTCAATTTCAATCTCGTTCTATCGCGGAATTTCAATCCGAATGCAGGGTTACTCCCCGTTGTTATTGTGGAGCAGGCCTTATACTCCCTTACTCCACCCGATATGTCGGTTAATGCAGTCAGCGGAAACCTTAAGGGTGTTTATCTTATTGGCACTTTTGGTCCGATTCCCACCGACAATCACCATTTTATGAGCGCGCTGTCGAGCAGCAATTGAACCATGATCATCATCATAATCGGCGTCGTTGTCGTCGTGTTTGTTTCGCCTGTTTGTGTCAATCCGATTGCAGCAGCGTGTCGCGCATAAACCACTTTTCGAGTGTGTGTGTGTGTGAGAGAGAGAGTCGTTCCGGGTGTGATTTGAGAAGATTATCTTCTTTCTCCAAAGCGCTCCCTTAGCTTCTGCATCAAGTTTTATTCACGATAACACACTGCTGGCTGGCTGGCTTGGGATGTTGTCCCTCTTTGGATCGATACGTCGGCGGGCTCACTCCGTCCTGCTTTCTCTCGGTCGCTTGCTCTGGTATAGCCTTCCCGCTCTATTTTCTTTGTTCTGCCAGCGGTGGAAAATGGCTGGCGTGTATCCTTGGAACTCTCGCTCTCTCTCGAACACTCCTCTCTCGCTCTGTTGTGTGCAAAATGTGTTCTTTCCTTTTCCCACCTCAACGCGGTGCGTTCTCTGTCACGCGCACCGTCAACAGCTCGGTTTTCCACCGTGGCCATTTTCATCCGTACGAGGGAAAAGCAACGTATCCTAATCGGCAGCAGAGACTGCCGCTGGAAACGATCTCGTTATTCGCCCAGAAAGTACCGACATTTTCACTCCATTCACCACTGACAGCAGACGCGGAGGGTGATATATCTATCTCGCACCGTATGGCGGCGCGCGCGGTCCATCTATAGCCGTCCAATAATTCCATCCCTCCGGCGGCTGTATCATATTTTATCGTTTTTCGGGCGGGGGGAGCTTTTGCTTCTTCTTCTTCCGAGGGGGGCTATCTGACCGTGGTTTTGTGGCCCTCCTGTGTACACAGAGCAGAAACACGGCTGATATGCTTATCGCGCGCATATCGGTCCGAGTCGATCGAGTGGTGTTGAAATTTTTTCGTCGACAGGGAAAAAAGAAAACACAATCTTTCGACAATCTCTCGTGGAAGAGACAGAGAGAGTGAAGGAAAAAAAGAAGCATCATCCTCCCTCGGGGTGAAGCTAACATGATGCTTTTCGAATCAATATCACCGGCATGTGCGGTTTTATTTTGTCGAGATTGGTTTTCCGTTTCGTCCTTGCTCGTCGTGACATGGCGACGGGGAGACAACGGCCGGGGAGACACGAGAAAGCGACCGAAACGACAGTGATTGAGTGTCGAATTGCGGACAAAATGTTTGTGTGTTGTATTTTTATTAATAAACTACCGGAACGGCCTGTAGCCCCAATCTTCACCCATATGTCATGCTTTGTTTCTCTTCTCGTGCTCCGCAAAACCGAACACCACCCAACCGTTCGCCGGATGTAGCTTTTCGTTTTTAGCTGTTTTTTTTTCTCGATTGGTTGTTGGCTAAGCGACGGCAAACAGCAACATCGAGCGAGCGTGTGTACGCTTAATGGAGTGAAACAACCGCGGCTTCCTTCCATTTTCCGTGGAGTTTTCGGAGCGGGAGACTCCGATGCGAAAGGGGTGGGAGACGCCGGTTTATAAGAAGGCGGAGAGAGAGAAGTGCGCATTAAGAGGGTGTGAAGAATGCACCCCCCGCCAAATGGGCAATCCGGAAATTGGTGTGAAGCACCAGGATTAGGAGTAGAAGCGGAGGGCCGCGTGCGCCGTTTGTGGCATTTCGAAAACGGTCACCACCACCACCACCACCAGGCCCGTTAATTGGATGAAGAGTCGCGGAATTTAAGAGGTGAATGATACATTCTGCCTTTTGGTGGTGAGGGGACAGAAGACTGTCGAGTGGGGCTGTGTAATGTGTGAAATGCAATTTACTGACACTCACACAACGCCACCAATCGGGCCTTTTGGAAGTGGTCAACAGCGCCGAGGACGCGGGAAATGCCTTTGAAGATATTTAGCCACAGAGAAGGGTTAGTTTGGCTGGCTGGTCGGAAGCGATTACCCTGCGGAGAATGGGCGGATAATTTGGTTTATAAATTTGTAGAACGTGCGCCACAGGGACAGTTTTTTCCCTTGCTGTTGTGCGACGGGTGTCTCTGAGTGTCCGTAACAAAACAACTACGATTCGAGGAATGTCAATTGGAGATTGTTAAAGTAGCTTTTTATATCTTTTATGGCAGCTTATCTCTTCGCAAATGAAAAGAGCTGTTTTTAAGGTTAGGTTTGAGCTGTTGTTGCTCAATGCTAGACATTCCAGTTGAACTTCAACGCAACGAACTCTAATAGGTCTAGGAAGGTAGCTCTTCTGGGGCTTACATATGTAGCTCTTGGAGTCAGGTAGCTCTTCTAAGAGCCCATTTGATGTACAAGAAATTGAGAGCTTTTCGGAGAGGCAGCTTTTGTAGTTCATCTCTGTAACTAAACGGGTAGCAATGCTAAGAGTGCTTAAGACTCTGTTTCATGAGCAAATGAATGAGATTACCAAATCAATAATCGCTAGTAGCCCTCTTGTTTGCATGCATCACTGACTTTGTATCTCTCCCATGTGTAAATAAGCTCAATATGAGCACGGAGCGTGCGTGTAAAGATAAAACAATCCAATAATCGACGCCCTTGCGTTCAGCAATATTGATATGATTTACATAAACACCGGGCGGTGTTCACGTTCGAGCTCTACCCAACGTCCATATTCGCCGCTCTCAGCCACAGCCTTAATAAAAGCCGATTAACCGACCGGTCGCGCCGCCGCAATGCTGCGTGATTGAAAAACTGTGCACGGGGCAATGTCTTGCCGGGGTTATTAGCGTAATATCGGCTCGGATACCTGATACACAAGGCCGATCTTTCTGCATGCACGGTGCAGTTACAAAAGCAAACAGAAAAAAACGGCGCATCCTCCTCCTGCTGCGGCTGAAAAACGGAACTGTGAAACTGAATGAATGCCAGAAGTGAAAGACACCCAAGCGGACCTGACGACCGCGGCGGTACAAGGCAACGATAATGGGGTCGGACCCGCGAGTGGATAATTAGAGGAGGG
>KZ067448.1:2091-19170 GCA_002091845.1 Anopheles cracens | reverse complement strand
TCGGCAAACGGCGTAAGTAGCGCCTGGGGCGGGAACGCCTGTCGGGGGATTACGAGCGGAGAAAAAAACGGAAAGAAAACGGTCACTTACGGAAGAACGGACCAGAGAGAATGGAAATTATGCGCACTAGAAGAACCACTGGGGCGGACCCACCGAAGCTCCTCTGGAACCTCGCGGTCCGTGAATTCACTGCTCCAGATCGGGGTTTTTGTTGCTGTTGTGTTGTGTGGCGACATTCGAAGCGGATTCCGACGTCCCCAGGTCCAGAAGTTCACAAGTCTCTGTTGACGTGGGTTCTCTTGTCTTCTGCCTTTGAGTGACCCAAGCCGTACAGCAAGAAGAAATCATCTCCACCCCGTTCGTATACCTGTCCTTTTTTTGTTACTGCACAACGAACCAGGGAAAGGCATATCGGAACGAACCAACAAGAAAAAGAACGACGCACAGGGAAACGAAAAAGGTGCAAATGGAAATCCGAACCATCGCGCGACCCGCGCGCACCTACATCTCTGATGGGCGCACCCAGGATCGCTGGGTAATTATGTAAATGATCACATCACCGTGTGGGCGCCCACCGACGACAAGATATGGAGGAGGTGGTTAGCCTGCGCGCCCGGTTCGAAATGATATCCACGATAGCCTGCTCGTGTGTTGGGCCGTCACCGCCTCCCTCGATATGATACGTGTATGTGTATGGCGATCCCGGGTGGTGATGGGATTATAAATGTGATCACCGGCCATCACCATCATCATCATCGGAGGCTGATCTTGACGTCGTGAACGTCGCCATTATCGTAGCCATTGGCAATTGGCGAAACGACGTGACGTCGTGACATGGCGTGCGGGAGAACATCTTAATAAGGACGCGTGGAGTGAACGAGAGAGAAAGAGAGGGAAGAAGAGAGAGAGAGAGAGAGCTCCTTAAAAGCTAGATGCTTAATTCAGTTGCTTTTTTAACTGCGCTTACCAGCTACCTATAATTAGGATACCAGTGATTATAGTAAGCTGTTGTGAAACATCGCAAAAATGCTTTTAAAAATATCTCTCCTCCGTCTTATCGCAGGGCGGTGTTGATTGAAAACATCTGCCATCTCTCGCACGGGACAGATGTGCCGACAGAGACACGAGAGAACGAGAAAGACAGAGAGAGTGTGGATGAGATATCAACACATGTGTCAATTTGTTAGCTAAACTGGCTAAAATTCATAGAGCAAGAGCCCGCCTAGAGCAAACAAGTGTAGAACATTTTACAGGTGATTAAACACGGTGAGCCGGAGCTGTGCTGGCGGTCTCTCTCCGCCAGTGTTTACCTCTACCCTACTAGCGAGCCGAACGCGCTCGTTAAGTGACACTTGCCGGCCACACCTCGGTCGTTCTCTTAACGCCTTTGCACAAATTAGCAAAATGTTTCACCTAGCCTTCTTCGCCTTCTCCGCCACCCTCTCAAGACACCGGTGCTGCTTTTGCGCTGGGTGGATGAATGGTAGAGGTGGTGGCGAAAACAAGTGTTTCTTAATTCAGTGGGTTTCATAGGAGGGGTGCATAGTGGGTCCAGGAAGATGTATTATCGGTTTCGTTGTTGTCCAAGGATATATATCTCCTTTTAAACGCAACGCAACGTGCTTTTTGTTGTGCACAGCCCGCTTGCGGCACGCGGTTTGTTTGTTGTTCTAGGGAGAGCGCGCGTTGGGTTAAATCAGATCTTTGACACAAATAGCAATCGACGATCAAAAGGATTGGACACCCCCCGGGGGTGTTTTGAATAGTGACTGTGGATGAACGGTTGTCCCCGGATTGCAAACATCTAACGTTTGTCTCTCTATATTCGATTGATTCGGAGATCTCCCAGGCATCCAATGTGCGAAAACTCGATGAGCTTCACGAGTCATTCCGAAACTGGTGACCCGAACACACTTTGAAGCTAGTTTGAATATGTCTATCGAGTCGTGGGAAGTAGACTTTATACGTAAATTCAACAAAATGAATACGTAATAGTGATTTTTTTCACATCGGCAACTCATCCACATTCTTTGGCTAATAGCCACTGCACACTCGGATTCCTGACTGTGAGGGGAGAGAGTTCGTTCCCCACGAACATTTCGAAATCATCGCCATATCCCTAACTTGTGCACTCCCGATCTCCCAAACCCAGCATGACGACGACGACAGCAGCCCTCGCCTAGTCGTGGGGATATGAATATTCGATTTGGGACAAACAAATCCACACATGCACGGAAACCAGAGCTAGGTTCCTTATGTTCGCCCTCCGCTGGAAACAAGAGCGTTATATCCCTTTTGACTCCGACTCCGTCATCAGAGAGTGTATCGTCATGTTCGTGCCACAGATGTTTCGTACGCATTAGCATGCTGCTTCTACTACTACTACTACTACTAGTGGCCATGTTCCTACCTACTGCACAGCAATCTGCACGATGAGCGCACCGTGCAGATCCAGGACATAGCGCCTGGGAATAGATCCATTTCGAATCATTCCTGCATCACATATCGTTTTCTGGAGCGAAAATAAAAAACGCTAGACTAAGCCAGACCGAACAAGAGTTGCAGACATGTCACTATTCAAACGCTTGCTCTGCCATTGCACTGCAATGCAAAGCAATTCGAACGTACGAAATAGAGAGAGAAAAAACGACTCCATTCTAACCTCAAAAAATCGCTTCCAGATGAGTGGCTTTTCATTTCGTCCGGGGTAGGGTTTTCGATCCACAAGCCGGGGACACAAATCCAATTCTAGTGGAAGTGGGTATGCGGCTGTCTCGCTGTCGGCGAATGTGATATCTTTCTCTTCCATTACTTGATGCCTTCGCTTCTGAGGTGTTGCTGAACGATTGTTCAATCGATTCAGGTATGTCAGACCTGGGAAGCACTCAGGGGATGCGAAACCATCTCCACCTGTACCATTCCTGTACACGAGTATGCACAACTTTGTGCTGTCGATAACAATTTACGCTCATCACCAAAACGCTACACGAGAAAAGGGAGAACTGAAAACTGAAAAGTATGGGAGACCGGAAGTGTGTCTTAGGACAGACACAGCGTGATGGAAGCTCGCCGTGTTGTTTCTAGTGCACAAACGCACAAGTGTCAATATTCGCGAAGCAAGCAAGATACGGCGGCGAACGATAAAATCTTGTTTCCTTAATACCCGGACCACGGTCGGTCCCAAGCTCCTGTTTCGTGGCAAACAGTGGAGTGAAGCGGTTGGAAAGGCAGCACACAACAACCCGTGGAAAACTCGTTGACAACGAAAATCGGAAAACCTCTCCACCGTCGGCGACGACGACGATGTCGGTGACGGAAAGAATTTGTTCCCTTGTCAAGTGATCTTTGGGGAGTTGGACGACGGAACTCCAACAGCACACCAGATGTACCACACCTTCCGATAGTGCCGGATTCTGCAGCTAACCCGGAAGACGGGCACAAAAAGAACCACTCCGACAAGTTGATGGCGGTGAATTTAGTGAAGTTCTTTTTCCGCGACAGTAGTAGTAGTAGTAGTTTGTGCTGGCATGCTATGGCGAAATCGCTTCCACGTCCCAAAGGATGAACCGCGTCAACAGTGTGGTACCGCTTAAGTTCGGCTTATACCCTCTCTCCGGGCGCACCATCGCCAACGACAACATCCGTCTTCCTCTATAATAAAGGATATATCAGCCCTGGCAATAACGCTTCGTCCTCTTTACCGGCGAGTCTGAAGAGAACAGTGTGATATGGGTGATTCCCACCGGAAGCAACACACACGCGAACAACCATAATATCGGGGATTTCGCGGTGTTTGAACGTGCCATCGGCCGGATCAATCCATCGGAAAACTCCAGACACGGCGGAGAAAGGAGTTAGAAAGACTGATTACTCCTGTCAAAACAAGCGAGATAACAACACGGTGGAGAGAACAAAAAAGCAAATCATATCCACAGACAAGAAAAGCTCGATACTTGGTTCCTCATGAGGGCATGCTTTGGAGAGGAGACCTGTCGATGTGATGGCGCGGTGCAGACAAAGGCTCAGGATGCAGGAACGCTCTCGGATTGTCTTACACAAACACAATTCTGTTCTGTAAACGAAGAGGCCGATGATGACGAAAGATCAACCAAGAAACCGGAGCGCCAGAGTTGACAGAGTTAAGTAATGTTTATTCAACCAACTCGGTGTGTCCCGAGCTCTCCCCGCTTTCCCCGCTACCCGGAGCAACTTCTGACCTCAAAAATGTGCTGACGCTGGATCACTCGCACGGTAAATCGGACCGAATATACACCGAGGATTATTTTGCCATCGTGTCTCACCGCACCAAGAGAGACATTGAGCCACGACCAACCAGAAGTGCCATTTGCCGGCGATGACAATGCTGAACGGCGAACACTGGGGATGATACTCTCACTTGAACCGTATTTCCGTCCTCCAAGGAAAGTGCTTTCCTCGCGTCGTGTCGGTGGAGAAAGTTTCGGAATGCAAAAACAAACACTGTGACGTCGGTTTAAGAGTGTATCTCGCTCCGCACGCCACGAAGGTGGTCGAAGACGGGCAAAGAACCGGAGGAACCGTGACGGATGGGATGCTCTCGCTCACCAACAACTGCCAGCCAGCCAAACCGGCGCAAAAAGCCCTAACGTCAGGCAACCGGCGTGGCGGCGTGTGGGTTTTATGTTTCGGCACCAATCACACACACGCTGGCACAAGCAAGCACTGCAAAAGTGTCAACACTGCGGCGTCGTGTGCTGGTGGCCTGGTGGTTTGCCGGCTTTCATTGCTTCCATCAAATCAGGATGGTTCGCAATCAGACGCGGTTGGCTCGTGAGCATGCGGGGTATGGTGCTGTGGAACACGTTGGAATGGAATCATGTCTCAAATTTAAATGAGATTGGCCCCGACCGGTCCCTTTTTATTGTCGTTCCATTTCTCTTCCAGCCCCTCTCTGACACAGCTCGTCGTCCAGCTTCACACCGAAAGCACACCGAAAAATTCATTAGCTCATGAATATTACTGTACACGCGGCTGCTACGCAGAACGAACGAAGAAATGCTTGACAGGGGGACAAATTAGGGGACAAAACGATGATCGCCCTCTCGCTTGAAGATGATTCTTGACGCTTGTGGAGCTGTAAAAACATTTCACCTGCCAACGCCGCCGGCCGCCCCAGCGTTCCAATAAACGAGAAAACGAGAAAATGCAAATCAGTGCCAGGTTGCCCCCGAGCAGGTACTAAATTGTACAGAAAATGTTGTACTTCGTAAAGTTGGAAGTAAACTTGCACACTTTACGGGAGGTTCCTCTCGAGATCGCACTTCACGCGCAAGTCTCATGATAGCAGTAGAGCAAGAAAGAGCAACTCCGGTAGCTTTCCCAAGCAACGCCTGCCATAAACCTCCACTTTTATAATCTCTTCGTCTTTCCGTACCGACCCCGAGAGTGTGTTAGGTATGCCTTTTATCTAGCGTTTTCTTCGGTTCGTTACAGCGTTTCTGCTTCTCGCTTGCCTGTTCTCTCTCTCTCTGGCGTTTCCAATCATCGTGTTTACTTTTTCGCCTCGGTTCACGAGTACTTCCAACATCACAGAAGTCGCGCGTGGTGGCGCTACTCCGTGCTACACCGTTGTGTTGCTGCTAATCTCATAATTTCATGACAATTTAGCATAATATTGTTCCGGCGGTGGCCGTGCGCCACGATTAGCGCGACGGCGTTCACCTCCTCTCCTGCCCCGGCAATTTCAACTCAATCTACTGCAAAACGAAACGAGAAAAAAACACGAAACAAGCACCACTCGACACCGAAACTCCCTGAGGAGGGCGCGGGCGCGCCAGCGTTCCTCAGTCTCAGGAGGGCGAAAGCCAGCTACATAAGAACTGGGACTTGTTGGGAGTCGCTGTGCTGTGGAACCTAGCGAGAGGACGACGACGCGATGGAATCCAACTCACGCGATGACGATGGTGATGAAGCAAAACGCGGCGAGAAAATGGAAATAATAGAGACACAGATGTTATGACTTTTCTGCGCTTGGGGCCGACCCGGGTGTGTTTGCTATTTTCTTTTTTACGATTCCGTTTTTCCCCCGTGTTCCCCCAGTATGCTTCCTTACCCACTCCTGGGACGTCAAGTCACGGGGAACACGGCACGAAAGCGAGATAGAAAGAGAGACCAACTTGAAGTTGACGCAGGCTCCACATCACACCAACTCACTGCTAGTGGCTCTTGTGTACTATTGTAATAATATCGCGTAAGGCAGGCAGGCGAGCAGGCACACTAACAGTATCCGAAAAGACACATAAACATGAAAATAAAATAGCAAGAGAGAGAGACAGAGAGAAATCCGTGACGTTCTTGTAAACCGCACTTCTGAAGTCTGTGTCGGCTTGTAACGTCCGCAAGCATCTCGCGTCTGATCTAGGTCTAGGTAAGAGGCACCAGCATCATCAGCATCTCTAGAGACGGCAGTACTTCTCACCCTCCAAACCTCCACAGGGGCTCATTCGCACTGTGCATTCGTCTTCCGTTCTATCCCGTATCCTATGTTCCAAACTAACCAGCGTGTAACATGACACGCGAAGAGGAACATCGTGCAACAAGCAGTAATACAGCAGACGGGCCCCCTCTCTCTCTATCTCCTATTCCTCTCTCCCCCTCGGTAGTTCCGGAGGATTAATGCGTCATCCATCCGTTTATGTTATTTGTGTAGATGTGTTGACTTTTTATTGTTATTGCTATTGTGTTTTATTGTGACACACCGATGACAACTGTATCAAGCCGAGCTGTGAATCTGTTACCGCTGTTCCATCCAAACAGGGATGCGGATTCATAGGCACGGTCTGGGAAAGTGAGCGACCATTGCCATTCGTCGGGAGGCTGCGAAAAGACAACACCATGAAACGTCCGCACAGAGACAGTGGGTGTCCGCGACGACTCTGCTTTTTCTCTCCAAGGGTTTGTTATTGTTACTTAAGATATATTTACGAGACTGGCCTGAATTAATGTCACACCGGGGGATGGTGGTTCTTCTTCCTCTCACTTTCGCTCTCTCTCTCTCTTCCTATACCACTGCGTGTTTTTTTCCTCCACTCGGTCCAGCAGCAATCTGTCACGCGATCGGATGGCGGTAAATCATGCCCCAAGTGCCATTATCGCCCCGCTACTCATTAAATCTCATAATTTCATGACAATTTAGCATAATATTGTTCCGGCGGTGGCCGTGCGCCACGATTAGCGCGACGGCGTTCACCTCCCCTCCTGCCCCGGCAATTTCAACTCAATCTACTGCAAAACGAAACGAGAAAAAAAAAACACGAAACAAGCACCACTCGACACCGAAACTCCCTGAGGAGGGCGCGGGCGCGCCAGCGTTCCTCAGTCTCAGGAGGGCGAAAGCCAGCTACATAAGAACTGGGACTTGTTGGGAGTCGCTGTGCTGTGGAACCTAGCGAGAGGACGACGACGCGATGGAAGAGGGTGCGAGAGCATCATCTCTTCGGGATCCAACCACCGACTTGGGTGCAACCCCATGCAAGAGGGTAAACCAGTGAGGGAAAAAGAAATTCCCGGAGAAGAGAACTGCTACCGAAACGGAATGGCAATATTAATATCGTTACAAACTCGTGCTCCGTCTCACTCGCCCCTGTGTGTACTTGTTGAGGATGATGATGTCGACCTGCTGGGAGATGGACCCCACAAGCCACGGTTGTAGCATGAAGCAGCGCCCGTGAACGACAAGCAACAAATCGGCACCCATTCCAGAAGCCGATGTCCAGATCCAGTGTCAGAATTCTCCCGATGTCGCCACCACTGCACTGGGGAGACCTCGCTGCTTCCATGGGAACGCTGCGTCCATCGCCCAAACGCAACAAGAGAGGCACAAGCGGGGGAAAGCAAAAGCAATTTCTCATCGGCAACTTTGATTGATCTTGAAGCGATTTTTTCATTCAATCGAATTCACCGTTCCCAACATTCCTCCCGTTCTTCCGAGTTCGCACAAGCTCTCCAGATCTCTTTCCAGAACACATCCAACGACGCCTCGCCACCCAAATGAACCCCGCGCGAAATCAAGATCTCGGAACGTCGCACCGGGACCGACCACGAAAGGCTGGCTCGAAAGCTGGCTCCACACACACACACTAAGTGTTCCCTTTGGTTGCTCTCTCTCTCTCACTTCGAGCCGTGCCTTATATCTGAGGAAGCCAATGCGCAGAACAAACGCGACGCGAAGTCGCCGGCAAAGAATTTGTAATACACCGAGAAAATCGTCATAATCTTCTACCCCTGCATTTTCCGCTTCCATCGTCCCGCGATTTCTCGCTCGCTTGCCGTGATTTGGCGAACAAACAGGAGCCAGAGAAACTCCACAAATGCTTCTGGTGGTGGTGGAGGTACACGCTCGGCAATACCTCTGGTGCGCTGTTCCCGCTTCGTGTAAGGGGCTTTCTTTTGTTCCGGCTTTTAACCACTGCTGGCATTCGTGATACACTGGGGCTCACCACACCACTCTAAAGGCTAGCTAGCTGTGCAACGCTGGTGAATGTTCTCCGTGGGGATAGCGCCAAAGGTGCGTCCGGGTGCCGCTGCCACTCTGCTGCTACTTCTGGTTCTGGTACACGGTGGAGGCATAATCAGAAACAGTAGCATGTACGAGAAATAAAAAAAAGGCATATAAACATTACATTTCGAACGAAACTATCAACATCCTATAAAGCATCTTCAGTTTCAGCGAAAACTTAACTCCACACCTAAACACCCTCTCTATCAACGCTGAGACTTTCCAGATGACGCAAAACGGAAGCAGCCTGACGCTAACGCGGAGATCCACGTTCGCAAAACGGTTTTATGACTCAAGCGGAAGTGGGTGCGCACGCAAAAGCTGAGAAAAAAAAATAATATCATCACAGGACAATATTCCACCCACATCCCGAGCAGGCGGGCGCGCACGGCAGCGTCACAGCATTATGAAGATTATGCTATGAATGCATAATGATGATGATGATGATGACGGGCCACAGGCGACGGGAACACCATGCACCCAGCGAGAGTGGTGTGTTAAATCTTGTTCCTTGTGTATCTGTTTCCTTTCCGTCATATGCACATCCGCGTCGAGCACGAGAGGTGGTATAACTCAATTGGATTTAAATTTCATTAGAGCACAAATATTCAAACATCCGAGACGGCGCGCCGAAAGGAGCAAACGCTTTTCGAACGAGAGGGCAGCGAATAGGAGGAGAGAGATAAGGGTAAGGCTGCATAAGTGGGTGCGCACACACACGTTAGCGTATTCCAACCGTATGCTAATAAGTGTGGAGATTAGAAGCGCCGGAAGCACTATTTTGTTGCAGGTGAAATTGCAACCGGATGGATCAGGTTGCAGCCGCAACACAGCGGGCCGGAATGAGAGACTGACGATGATGATGCATTTGTAGTATCCACCTAAAATCTGACAGGATCTAGAAAGACCCCAGTAAAAGTTTGACCTGAAGCAGCCATTTCCTAGCATGAACTTCCTGTGATGTGCTCACCATTAAGCTGTACCTCCGGTAACTTGGGCTCCCATAAAGATCCGAAAAGAATTAATTTCCCACTGCCAATCTTTTGCTCTCTCCCGCCCTTGGAATGGCAGGTCGAGGGAGAACAGGGAGAACAATTGAATGGCTACCATATATATGTACATATTCACAAGGTTTCTTTCTATCGACTTCAATCTTCTTAAAAATGGCACAGGATATCCTCAGGACCGCCATGCGAAATCCTACAACATAGCAGTGCGCGAGCGAGGTTAAAATATTCGTAACCGAACACGATTATGGTAAAGACTCCCCGTGACGCGACGTTCTACGCCAGTGCATACCGTCACAGATGAACGTCATATTTACTTTTCTATTTTTGCTATTCTTTTTTAAGCCATGTCCACAGGACAAGTATAGAACAGTTATGTCTACGGATCGCATTTCTCATATTTCACCGGCAGAAAGCTGAAGGCAGGTATCCGTACCCGTGAGTAGAGGTATTAATGATAGTTCTGTACCTACTTTCTTCGAAATTCTTATTTTAAGCATGTAACTTCCAACATCTCTAGAACTCCGATTTGAATGACCACCAGAAACAGTAGCATGTACGAGAAATAAAAAAAAGGCATATAAACATTACATTTCGAACGAAACTATCAACATCCTATAAAGCATCTTCAGTTTCAGCGAAAACTTAACTCCACACCTAAACACCCTCTCTATCAACGCTGAGACTTTCCAGATGACGCAAAACGGAAGCAGCCTGACGCTAACGCGGAGATCCACGTTCGCAAAACGGTTTTATGACTCAAGCGGAAGTGGGTGCGCACGCAAAAGCTGAGAAAAAAAAATAATATCATCACAGGACAATATTCCACCCACATCCCGAGCAGGCGGGCGCGCACGGCAGCGTCACAGCATTATGAAGATTATGCTATGAATGCATAATGATGATGATGATGATGACGGGCCACAGGCGACGGGAACACCATGCACCCAGCGAGAGTGGTGTGTTAAATCTTGTTCCTTGAAAACACGAAACAAGCACCACTCGACACCGAAACTCCCTGAGGAGGGCGCGGGCGCGCCAGCGTTCCTCAGTCTCAGGAGGGCGAAAGCCAGCTACATAAGAACTGGGACTTGTTGGGAGTCGCTGTGCTGTGGAACCTAGCGAGAGGACGACGACGCGATGGAATCCAACTCACGCGATGACGATGGTGATGAAGCAAAACGCGGCGAGAAAATGGAAATAATAGAGACACAGATGTTATGACTTTTCTGCGCTTGGGGCCGACCCGGGTGTGTTTGCTATTTTCTTTTTTACGATTCCGTTTTTCCCCCGTGTTCCCCCAGTGTGCTTCCTTACCCACTCCTGGGACGTCAAGTCACGGGGAACACGGCACGAAAGCGAGATAGAAAGAGAGACCAACTTGAAGTTGACGCAGGCTCCACATCACACCAACTCACTGCTAGTGGCTCTTGTGTACTATTGTAATAATATCGCGTAAGGCAGGCAGGCGAGCAGGCACACCAACAGTATCCGAAAAGACACATAAACATGAAAATAAAATAGCAAGAGAGAGAGAGAAATCCGTGACGTTCTTGTAAACCGCACTTCTGAAGTCTGTGTCGGCTTGTAACGTCCGCAAGCATCTCGCGTCTGATCTAGGTCTAGGTAAGAGGCACCAGCATCATCAGCATCTCTAGAGACGGCAGTACTTCTCACCCTCCAAACCTCCACAGGGGCTCATTCGCACTGTGCATTCGTCTTCCGTTCTATCCCGTATCCTATGTTCCAAACTAACCAGCGTGTAACATGACACGCGAAGAGGAACATCGTGCAACAGACTGAGAGACGCTAAATTGTACAGAAAATGTTGTACTTTGTAAAGTTGGAAGTAAACTTGCACACTTTACGGGGGTTCCTCTCGAAATGGCACTTCACGCGCAAGTCTCATGATAGGAGTAGAGCAAGAAAGAGCAACTCCGGTAGCTTTCCCAAGCAACGCCTGCCATAAACCTCCACTTTTATAATCTCTTCGTCTTTCCGTACCGACCCCGAGAGTGTGTTAGGTATGCCTTTTATCTAGCGTTTTCTTCGGTTCGTTACAGCGTTTCTGCTTCTCGCTTGCCTGTTCTCTCTCTCTCTGGCGTTTCCAATCATCGTGTTTACTTTTTCGCCTCGGTTCACGAGTACTTCCAACATCACAGAAGTCGCGCGTGGTGGCGCTACTCCGTGCTACACCGTTGTGTTGCTGCTAATCTCATAATTTCATGACAATTTAGCATAATATTGTTCCGGCGGTGGCCGTGCGCCACGATTAGCGCGACGGCGTTCACCTCCGCTCGGCAATACCTCTGGTGCGCTGCTCCCGCTTCGTGTAAGGGGCTTTCTTTTGTTCCGGCTTTTAACCACTGCTGGCATTCGTGATACACTGGGGCTCACCACACCACTCTAAAGGCTAGCTAGCTGTGTAACGCTGGTGAATGTTCTCCGTGGGGATAGCGCCAAAGGTGCGTCCGGGTGCCGCTGCCACTCTGCTGCTACTTCTGGTTCTGGTACACGGTGGAGGCATAATGCGAAAATGCGCGACTATAACCAGCACAAAAGATCCGACGCAACCTCAACTGGGCCAGACGAAGGTCGTCGTGATACATCCGGGCAGGGGGAGGGCAGAGGGTGCGAGAGCATCATCTCTTCGGGATCCAACCACCGACTTGGGTGCAACCCCATGCAAGAGGGTAAACCAGTGAGGGAAAAAGAAATTCCCGGAGAAGAGAACTGCTACCGAAACGGAATGGCAATATTAATATCGTTACAAACTCGTGCTCCGTCTCACTCGCCCCTGTGTGTACTTGTTGAGGATGATGATGTCGACCTGCTGGGAGATGGACCCCACAAGCCACGGTTGTAGCATGAAGCAGCGCCCGTGAACGACAAGCAACAAATCGGCACCCATTCCAGAAGCCGATGTCCAGATCCAGTGTCAGAATTCTCCCGATGTCGCCACCACTGCACTGGGGAGACGAAAGCTGGCTCCACACACACACACTAAGTGTTCCCTTTGGTTGCTCTCTCTCTCTCACTTCGAGCCGTGCCTTATATCTGAGGAAGCCAATGCGCAGAACAAACGCGACGCGAAGTCGCCGGCAAAGAATTTGTAATACACCGAGAAAATCGTCATAATCTTCTACCCCGGCATTTTCCGCTTCCATCGTCCCGCGATTTCTCGCTCGCTTGCCGTGATTTGGCGAACAAACAGGAGCCAGAGAAACTCCATCCTTGTGTATCTGTTTCCTTTCCGTCATATGCACATCCGCGTCGAGCACGAGAGGTGGTATAACTCAATTGGATTTAAATTTCATTAGAGCACAAATATTCAAACATCCGAGACGGCGCGCCGAAAGGAGCAAACGCT
Source organism: Anopheles cracens (assembly GCA_002091845.1). Classification (NCBI taxonomy): domain Eukaryota; kingdom Metazoa; phylum Arthropoda; class Insecta; order Diptera; family Culicidae; genus Anopheles; species Anopheles cracens. The sequence continues at coordinate 6,257 of KZ067448.1, read as the reverse complement.
TTTCGAACGAGAGGGCAGCGAATAGGAGGAGAGAGATAAGGGTAAGGCTGCATAAGTGGGTGCGCACACACACGTTAGCGTATTCCAACCGTATGCTAATAAGTGTGGAGATTAGAAGCGCCGGAAGCACTATTTTGTTGCAGGTGAAATTGCAACCGGATGGATCAGGTTGCAGCCGCAACACATCGGGCCGGAATGAGAGACTGACGATGATGATGCATTTGTAGTATCCACCTAAAATCTGACAGGATCTAGAAAGACCCCAGTAAAAGTTTGACCTGAAGCAGCCATTTCCTAGCATGAACTTCCTGTGATGTGCTCACCATTAAGCTGTACCTCCGGTAACTTGGGCGCCCATAAAGATCCGTGAAGAGTTAATTTCCCACTGCCAATCTTTTGCTCTCTCCCGCCCTTGGAATGGCAGGTCGAGAACAGGGAGAACAATCGAATGGCTACCATATATATGTATATATTCACAAGGTTCCTTTCTATCGACTTCAATCTTCTTAAAAATGTCACAGGATATCCTCAGGACCGCCATGCGAAGTCCTACAACATAGCAGTGCGCGAGCGAGGTTAAAATATTCGTAACCGAACACGATTATGGTAAAGACTCCCCGTGACGCGAATTTTAAGCATGTAACTTCCAACATCTCTAGAACTCCGATTTGAATGACCACCAGAAACAGTAGCATGTACGAGAAATAAAAGAAGGTATACAAACATTACATTTCGAACGAAACTATCAACATCCTCTAAAGCATCTTCAGTTTCAGCGAAAACTTAACTCCACACCTAAACGCTCCCTCTATCAACGCTGAGACTTTCCAGATGACGCAAAACGGAAGCAGCCTGACGCTAACGCGGAGATCCACGTTCGCAAAACGGTTTTATGACTCAAGCGGAAGTGGGTGCGCACGCAAAAGCTGAGAAAAAAATAATATCATCACAGGACAATATTCCACCCACATCCCGAGCAGGCGGACGCGCACGGCAGCGTCACAGCATTATGAAGATTATGCTATGAATGCATAATGATGATGATGATGATGATGACGGGCCACAGGCGACGGGAACACCATGCACCCAGCGAGAGTGGTGTGTTAAATCTTGTTCCTTCCCCAGAATGCAATTGCAGAAACAGAAGGAACGTAGACGGCCTGCACTGCACTCTTACGTTTCTCTCTCTCTGTCTCTCTCACCATGCACTTCCACCCGAATCAACTTCATCATCGTCGTCACCAGTATCATCTTGCTTCATCGTTCCACAGCACATAGGTTTGCCCAAAGCAGCGCGCAGCTGACGTTCGACGATTTTCACGAACGACACACAGTGAAAAGGTTGATCGATTAGATTGGTGCGATAGAACTTGTCTAGAAGAGTGAACAAGGTAGTAATTAAATAGATTCACCGAACTGTTCGCTTGTGAATATGTGCTTGAATACACAAGATACCCAGCAGTGGACATGACATGAAGTTGAAGGCATTCAGGACAATGTTTAAACCACTCCCAGGAACCATGCTTGACCAGATGAAACCGCTGTGGGAGGCACTGGGTGGGGAGAGAAGCAGAAGAACATTGATTTTCCACATTCGACTGAATGTGAAATCAGAGCACGGCAAAATCCTGCCCGAAACGAGAACAATAACAATGCGCTTCGTGTATGGTGTTTCCGGATCCTGTCTGTCTGGTCTCGGCCGCTCATTCCGCTCCTTTTTTATACGTCCGGAATGCGTCGCACGAACATGCCATGCCTCTCCTCACGAGCACAATCTAAATTGGCAAATGATTTTCACGCTGGTTTAGTGCGGAAAATGTCTGCATATCGACCACTGCCGCTGCATCATATGCAAAAAAACACACACACGTCCCACAATAAACGCAGAAATACCCGGACGAGTGAACACGGAACCATAACCTAGTTCGGATTCCGATTTCAACGGACAAAAACTAGGAGCGTTTGCGGGATCGGAATATTGGAGTGGAAAAAACGTGGATTCACATATCCCCGTCCGCCGTCAGCGTTTGGGGTTGTGATGATCATCACTAGCGCATCCTTCCCCGTACAGAACCCGGGGGGATGTACGGATGTTCTGGTGTTTAACAACACATTTTGAAAAGTCCTGCTGCGTGGGCTCATGTGTATACTCATGAAATTCGCACTTTCTGACTACCTGCTGTGTTTGTGTGTGTTTGAGTTGCATTTCAGTGAACCCCACACGCGGCTAATTTGTTCCGGTTCCGCTTGCTGGGGCGATGAGGCGTCTCGAGTGTATGTGGGCGGAATCCGCTGAGCGCCGAGCGCGATCTCGAGTGGCGTTTGCCTTTTTCGCTCTTGCTCGCACACCTTCGCCGTCTGAACACCCTCTCTGCACACTAGAGAGATCTCTTACTCGCACCACCATAAAAGAGTGGGGAGGGGAAAAAAAACGGAAAAAGGCAAACGCGACGCCATAACATCCCGCTAGCCGTGTGTTTAACACTTTGTTATTTTTTGTGACAAGCGAAAGCTCGTCGGGCAGATTTTCACTGTCGACGGGTCGGCCGCCACCGCCACCACCCACCGCCTGCTCTTCCTTTCGGGAAGTTGATTTTATTTGAGCGGAAAATGACACGACCTGTCTCTCCGCTGTCGTGCTGCTGCTGCTGCTACTGCTGCTCCCTCCTACACCGGAACACACCGAGCTACGATGGAGCTATTTTGCGGTGAGACAACTTCACCCCTTCAACATGGCGGTGTACTTTTTTTTCGCTTTTTGCTGTTGTTTAAGCTACAGAGCGACAGTGGTAGGTTTAGCTATGCTAGACAGACAGTACATGTAGCTGCTGTAAAATGTTGCACCCGGTCGTTTTTTTTTTGGTCTCTGTGACACACACCAGCAGAGAGAGTGTTATGTTTTTTGGTGATTATCAAGTCTTTTTGATGTTTGAGAGTGATATGCGCAGGATACAATGGTGTGTGTATATACAAGTGTATATTGTCACGCTCATAATGCGTTTTGTAAACACGCACTGTGAATTGTAGTATTTTTACCTTGAAAACAGCTTTTCAATAGTGGATTATGGGGAGCGGGCCATTATAGGCATGACAACAACAACAAAACATCTACTTTCTCCACTTCCTGCAGACGGCACAAGTCATTAAGACTCATTTGAACTTGATAAATCAAACGTGTCAACAGTATCAAATGTGAATGCGTTACAACTAGAGATGAGAATAACAACTCCTTTCAGGGAGTTCATTTCAACTTACTCTTACTCACTCACCATTGGGATTCGGATCGTTTAACAACTCTTTAGAGAGTCGTTGTAATCAAACTCACTCACGAGTGAGTCGCAACTGGCCGTAAGGATCCGAATCCCGACGTAGTTTCCCGACTCGTTTTCCGACTCCAACTCACTCTTTTGGGATTGGATCCCTACGACCAGCTGTTACTAACTCGTGAGTGAGTTTGAGCATAACGACTGCTTAAAGAGTCATTGATATTACATGTTTGGAGTTGGCTCACTCTTTTCATTACAAAGATTTAACTCACTCACTCACTCTTGCTCAGTCCGCACATCTCTAGTTACAGCTGCCGATTTTTCTTCACATTTTCGCCTTTATTATCAAGGCTTCCTAACAGAACGAACAAAAACTCTTGTAAGCGCGATTACATACGAAAGCAAATCAATATTTGCTGTAACACTACACCTAACGCCAACGATCAACAACAAAGTCACCCGAACAAGCGTTATCACGCCAAAATTGCATCATAATGTTTACTCTGCCCTCCAACACGCGTTCATACAGTGCCTTCCCCTGTGACAGGTACGCGGCTGTGAGGCACAGACAGATTATCGAGCCGTGTTGATCATCCAATCATCGGTCACAAACAAAGTGCAGCAGCAGAGGCACGACAAAAAAAAGCCTCTATTACTCCTCACACTATGCGGGGAATTCATCGATTCATAGATTCCCCACTTTTTCCGCTGGATAGAGCTCCCAAACACACACACACACAAGAGGATGCATGTTCGCTACATTTCTCAACGTTTGCGGAAGCGCGAACACGGATGAAGTGATTTATTGAGCGAATCGATTCTTATCGCGTGTCATGACGTACTCTAGGGCAGAGCGGAGTTCATCATCGCCCGCTCACTACTGCGGTGAGGGACACAACC
>KZ067445.1:80231-92585 GCA_002091845.1 Anopheles cracens | reverse complement strand
CTTGAAGGAGCTGCCATACGCAAGGATCACAGCGTCACACGTGCTTGAGATTATGAAAATTCGTTGCTAAAGAGCTTAGAAAATAAAATCGCACCTTTTATCCCAGTGTCTCGTGCCTCGTAAAGGGCGGCTTTTCAGGATGTTGGGCAAGTGGTTTCCTCTTGCCTGGCGGAGAAACCCCGCACGGGAGGAGGACGGCAGACGGCGGCAGAGTAAACAGAATCTAATGGCCACAGAAAATGCTCCACAAGCGTTCAGCGTGAGTGTTTAGCCATACATATCTCGTCTCGTTCGTTTCTCTCGTTCACCCCAGCCTTTGCTGTACGTCTGATGCATTCAGCGCGAATTGCCTGCGCATGGAGGAAGGCAGCAGGCAGAAGTCAGCCCCAGCAATTGCCTCGAGCACCGGAAACGGAAAAGAATCCGACCCTGCCAATGGCCCTGTGATGCGTCTGCTGTGTAGGGGCGACCGTTTATGCTTCCATCTCCTCTTCAACTTTAACGTTATATGACGAAACATCAGATATCAGACTCTTCTTTTAATAGAAGGCTTACTTGACGAAGAACTGGGTCATGAACGATCATAATTGTAGGACACTGCTCACAGTTTTTGTTTGACATATTTTTTTTTGTTTCGAATTAAGTCGCAAAAGCACAGGGTAATCAAATTCATTCCCAAACCAAACAGATCTTTCGTATCATACAATACCGAATTTGTCTGGCGCACAACATTATTTCCTTCCAAATCGTCTACCGCTTTGATGAAAAGTGCAATGCAAACAGGAGCCGGCACAGTAAATAACAGGTTTCTGATTGGAAGCCATCCGATGCAGTCGGATGGAGCAGATGGTGGATGGTTTTTTTTTATCTCGCTCCGCAATTCCGCAATTTCGATCGGAAGCAGCAAAAAAAGCGTAGTAGAGATGAAGGGAAAAACACGAAAAAAAGCTAACACGCAAATGAAAACGGTCTGTCCAGGTTCGGGATCATTTATCTTATCTATGAAGTTATATTGCAACGTCCAATGAACGGACGGCCAATGCACGGGCGAAAGCACTTTTTGTCCCCCGTTAGCGCTTATCGAAAGCAGCTTCTATGCATTGGTCTCGATGCGATGCGAAAATGGAGCCTGTGAATCACACGAAAAACATGGATTTGCACATTCATCGTTTCCTATGGTTGATTCATTGTACGAATTCAGGATTCTATGTTTCAGGCTGAGTGCGTCTTCTTTTTTTTCCATTTGTTGGTACATATGGTAACCATCGTTGAAACTTTGTCTTTTTTGTTGCTGTTAGTAATTGAACAGGGAATGTGTTGTGGGTGATGGTTGATGGTTTGAAATGAGTTTTACACTGTTCTCTCATCTCTTGTTTGTCGCTATATGTATTGCTTGGAATAACACAATGTTTTGATAGTTTTCGTGATACTTCAAATTTGAAATTTTAACGAAACTACGAATGTTTCATGAGATGAATTTTGGGTGAATTTAAGTTTGAGTGTTTCTATTGAATTGGCTGAGGTATATCTACGAAAAAATCTGACCAGTCCGAAATTTCACAAAGACTTATAGTTTTCGACTATGATGTGGAAGTTTGAGTACTGATCATGTGGATAAGATAGTTAAAAATCACTATTGATTATACTTTGCCATGTTGTAGTATAAATTTGATTAGTTCCTGCAACAATATTCTTCAGATACACGCGCTAAGATACTTTTATTGCTCGTGGTAGAGACATATGCACGGTAAGCGTCTTTGGAGTTCAATGTGACTTTCGTAAATGAGTCCTTTTTCGATTTTCTTAACATCTCTTTGTTCAACTATATCACCCAAGTGGCTCAATTGAAAGAAATGAGCTACATTTGTATAACAAATGGGTATTCTTTCTCCAAAACGGTTATGAAACAAATCCTTTTTTCCCTTCAACACTCCTTTTTCCCTCACATTAAAAGCTACCATTAAGTACGTGTCACGTATCCATCAATCCCGAATGCAAGCTTATTACAATGAACGCACGCATACATGTACAAGAAGGAACGAGAGAGAGTAAAAAAAAACACCCGATAAATGGCGACGTCGGCAGCTAACTAGATCATATTGTCCGATGTGTTGCGCCGCCGAAACGCCGACATCTTCCGTTTCCTTACACGCTCGCCGAAACCGGGCGCGTATGTTCACCGGAATGCGCCTAGAATCATAAAAAGTGGGGCAGAATATTTGGGTATTTCTGTACCAGGCAACCGGACGGAGAGGCTGGTTGGTTGCTGGATTGTTCGGATTGCTTCCGTTTCCGCTGCCGTACGTTCATTTGCGGCGTGCCGTGCTGAGATTCTGTTTCCGATGGAACGTTTCGTCGGAATTAATCTCAGTCCCAGGGCAATGGCTGCCAATCAAATCGATAGCAAAGACCGTTAATCAGCGATACAGTCCCAGTGGTGATATGAAGCTGAAGAATTTGCTTAAGCCACATCTTGGGAGTTGAAGTGCACGATTCGACATTGAGCCAATCAAAGCTATGTGTTAGTTCTGCTTATCAGCTATTGCTGGAGTTAAGTTTCCACTCATACTTCAAATTTATTTTTCATAAATTGCTAAATTATAAATGATTGTTTTTTATATATTTTTATTCCGACTCAGACAATACTGCTTATCTACTTATTTTAACTATTTTAAAGTGTTAGGATTTTTGTCCATTATTGGCGCAGGCATCGAATCGATCCAATCAACGATATTGGCTTGCTGAGCAGCTGACCGCTGGACATTGCAACGCAACCGTATTCCGGGAACGCATCGCAGCGATCGGCAGCCTCCAGCTCCAGACTTAAAACAATACCTTTGAACATTTCATTTTGATTTTTATGGAGTGGACTCCAGTGGCTTCCCTGCTGGTCTAGCTTCGGCTCAATTATTCTTATCGTTTGTGCTCACTGCGGGTTGTGCAGCAAAGTCTCGCAATTGATACGTTCGCGGTGCTTTTCCGTGTCAACCATGCTGCCAAGGTATAGTCATAATGGGAAAAAAAGAATTATTCAATATTGTTCTTTTGATGTTGATTTCCGATCGGCTATATGCTCACGAAATCATCGTTAATCGTCGTTAATCGGTACAACATTAAAACTCGAATTTCATTCCAATATCTGCATTGGTGAGGATAAATCCTTTCCTACGTAAGTTGAATCGAAAGTATGAGGCATTTCGAAGCAAACTCACCATTATAACTCAAGAAATAAAAAAAAAAACAAACCGAGCATATTCCCATGTGGGACTTCCCGGAAGTCCCGGAAAAGATCTTTTAAGTGCTGGCGGTTGGATGATAAAGTTTTCCGATCCATCCTGACGTCAATCAAACCGTTCCCGATCCGTTCATAACATTACACTTAAGTTTTGCAGCGTTTCTGCTCAGCTTGCGGTGGTAAGTTCGCATCTCGGGCGTTTGTGGTTTTGTCTCTTCGATTCTGCTCTTCGATAACGATGCATGATGTCTGTACCATCGCGATTGGTTTATCGGGAAATGATTAAATTTATTGCTTCCGTCGACGGGGGAAGAGACCTCTGGGAGATTTATGAAACCATTATCCTGCCCGTTGGAGCATAAACGCATCGTGATCGAACATCTGGCGACGCACGTTGCTCCGTTTGGAAATGTGGCTTATGCCAAAATTGTCCTGAGATAAACTCCCGTGAGTTTTTCAATACAGATTTGCTAGAAAAATGATTTTTCGGCCTGCCCGGTTACACAACTACTCGAACTTCTTAAAAACTTATTACAATCTTATGCATCTTGCTATGTTATTTTGCATCTTGCTTAAATAATTTGCAGAATGGTTTGTGTCGAAAAAATTGTTTCATTTTTGTAATATTACCTCGCCAACGTCAGGGCCTGCACATTGATTGTTGCACGAGATCCATTTACAAGAAAAAAAAAAGCAAAACGAAACCGACGAAGACGGAATTTCGGTCCAACTTTCTTGGAAGGTTCGGTAAGTAGTTTATATTTTGGAAGCATTTTAGCATTCGTGCCCCGTTAGCGATATTACCATAAAAGTGAGCCGTACTTTATTACATGCTTACGGGGAAAACTTTACCACCTCCCCCTGCCCATAACAGAATACAGAAGAATGCATAATGAGATTTAAAAATTACGATAACTCTTCACCACCGATGGAGCTGAAAATGAGATCTAAATTCATTCGAACGTTCGTGGCGCTTTGTAATCGATTGCGCGGCGCACGCAGCGATTCCCTCCGAGCAACACACAACAGAGCCGGCCGTGTATTTTTCCGGGAGAAGGCGCAGGCGGATGGGTGAACCGATGGCTCCAGCATTATGGTTCGCTCGTAATGGGGTTTAATTTATTCCGGCGTGCTTTGCATATTGCTGTCGAGTGCGATTTTCACCACTGTGCTGCCCGGTCCCGGCCGTCAATCGGTTTCAATCGGCAGCTTAACAAGTCCCAGCATCCACTGGGAAGCATCTGGTTCGACGGGGGAAGAAAAATTAACGCAGTACCCCGGTCCGGTTTCGGCAATGCGACTTACCGGTCCGGGCCAAAACGATGATAAAAATAATCGCTTTATTTGGGCGGGCCGGGCACCGGGCCTGGTCCGTAAATCCGTCCGAACATCACAGCGTAATCCCCCGCGAATGGTGCGCGAATCGGGCTGCGTAAATCGGGTGTTTAACGTGGGAGCGAGAGAGAGAGAGTGAAAGGAAAATAAAACAAAAGGCGCACGGTTTTTCCAGCCGACCGGGGGCGGGTGACTCTGATATAAGGAAATTTGCATTTACGCCACGCGGACATTGGCTTTTGCGAGGTGTTTAGTGGGCCGCACGCCCGTCATGCTGGCGAGTGGCAAATGTTTGGACGGTAGGCGTCAGCTCGGAAACATACTGTCCTGGAAATCGCTTGTGGCCAAGGTGTGTGTATGTGTGTATTTGTTTTTTTGTCCTGCTCTTCTAAAGCCGACTAGAGGACACGCGAAATCCCTGTCAGCGCGACAGTCCGACCGCTGGAACCGCTGTTCCCGCTCGGTTGGACACAAAGTTAGCGCTCCATCTGTGCCCCATCACCGAGACCGCCGGAGCTGCTAGAAAAACCCGACATCGGAGAAACACCTCAAGCGCGCGGTTTCGCCCGGGGTTCGCCACTTTGTCGACCGAAAGCTTGCGAGCGCGATGAGATGACACTCATCCCGTCATCCTCGCTGCCGCTGTGTGCGTGGCTTAAGCTGCCCGGGACGGGACCATTTAGGCTATTTCGGGAGGAGGCGGTAGCCAACATTTGTTGACAGGCGACAACTGACTATCGGCGTTCGGGAGTGCATGACGATGATGACGACGACGGTGGTGCCTGCTGATGGCGCTTGGTGCCGTTGGCTGTGTCTGTGTCATGTTCTGCACGACTGACACGAAATGCTCCTGTTCTGCTGACGCTTACGATGTGCTCCGCGTTCCGGGCTTGGTGTCGGTAGGACGCCAACTAGAATCTATTGGCGAGTCGTCGCGTCTGTCAAATCGTATGGAGTACCGAAAAGATAGTGCTTGCAAAGGGAGCTTGCAGAAGGCGTTGGTAATATTTGGTAAATGAATGCTTAATGCTGGTTGACATAGATGATTGTGAATGGTGAATTTGTCACGGGAAGCATACGTGCCGTGGTTTGAAGAGGAGTTTAGCAACCTGAGATGCCACTCTTTGCTAGCTGGTGTTATTAGCTAATGAAGTATTGTAACGATGAGATATACTACTTCATGTATAGGAACTGAACTCTACCTATAGCTCGAAGAGCCTGTTAGTTCAATGCCTAAACAGGTTCCTCCAGCAAAGAGAGTCTATTACGAATACTGAGAAATATACGAAGAAATTTAAGCTTAATTCGATACAGTTTTTAAGATATTAAATAAAATTGGAATTGTGTTAGGATCATATTTTCTGCCTTTTTCCAACAGTGAAGCCATTTTAATTGGCTAATTGATTTTAATAAAACCTTATTACTGGGAAGTCATCAATTCGTTCTTATTTTATTAATTCGTCATTTCATGGAATGGTTTGTCCCAACCGCCACAGGATTAGCAATGTTGGCAGTAAGTTAAATGACGCTCATCTAATCTCCAGCGAATATTGCTCCCAATGATCTTCATTTTTTTTCTGAATAACTTCCTCATCCAATCGACACCCCGAAACTTTTCGCTGACTTCACTTTCATCGCCATTTCGTTTCGAGCAGTCAGCAAGAAAACTTACGTGTTTGTCTTCGTGGATCATTTCACGGCATCGTCGCGTCGCGCTGAGGGCAATGAAAAACTCAGCAGCAGCATCATAAAGTTGAGTCAAGCGCCAAAAAAACACGCCACAGATCCAAACGGATCGACGTGAGGGTCGCACGGTGGCAGCTGGATGGTGAAGATGCTGGTAGTAGTGTCTGTGTGCGGGTGGTCCCGCGAACTTTCCAGCACGGGAGTGAGGTTCATGACTTTACTTCATTAATAATTAGCTCCCGCTGGATCCCGGTCGTAATTTTTCCCTCGCTCGAACGTAGCTTTCCTGGGAGTGGATCGTGGGGGAACACTCTCGAATGGAATTTCAATTCCATCTCGCACCCACATCCACCCTCACACGCACGGATTGGCACGGGAGTACTAATGAAGATATGAAGAGGTATGCAGAGAGCTTATCTGGCGCTTAAGCGAACCGCCACAGCTATAGCATAATTTCGCCAATTAGAGGTAGCATTCATTTCGCGCGAGAATAGAGCGCCACAATAAGGTGGACGAGAAGATGATGGTCATAAATCACTGGTAATAATGTTGCATAGATTATTGTTTATCAGCAGCGTTTAGTGATTTGAGCGGAATGTTTACGGTTTTCCACCATTAAAGTCTTTGAGGCCATCAAACATCAAACCCCCACTCCGAGGACGGACTTCAAATGCTTCGAATCAAGCACACGTCCGTTGAGAGCGTCCTTAAGCTGACGTCAAGGTAGGAGTTTCGCCACTTTGTCGACCGAAAGCTTGCGAGCGCGATGAGATGACACTCATCCCGTCATCCTCGCTGCCGCTGTGTGCGTGGCTTAAGCTGCCCGGGACGGGACCATTTAGGCTATTTCGGGAGGAGGCGGTAGCCAACATTTGTTGACAGGCGACAACTGACTATCGGCGTTCGGGAGTGCATGACGATGATGACGACGACGGTGGTGCCTGCTGATGGCGCTTGGTGCCGTTGGCTGTGTCTGTGTCATGTTCTGCACGACTGACACGAAATGCTCCTGTTCTGCTGACGCTTACGATGTGCTCCGCGTTCCGGGCTTGGTGTCGGTAGGACGCCAGCTAGAATCTATTGGCGAGTCGTCGCGTCTGTCAAATCGTATAGAGTACCGAAAAGATAGTGCTTGCAAAGGGAGCTTGCAGAAGGCGTTGGTAATATTTGGTAAATGAATGCTTAATGCTGGTTGACATAGATGATTGTGAATGGTGAATTTGTCACGGGAAGCATACGTGCCGTGGTTTGAAGAGGAGTTTAACAACCTGAGATGCCACTCTTTGCTAGCTGGTGTTATTAGCTAATGAAGTATTGTAACGATGAGATATACTTCTTCTTGTACAGGAACTGAACTCTACCTATAGCTGAGGGAACCTGTTAGTTCAATGCCTAAACAGGTTCCTCCAGCAAAGAGAGTCTATTACAAATACTGCGATATATACGAAGAAATTTAAGCTTAATTCAATACAGTTTTTAAGATATTAAATAAAATTGGAATTGTATCAGGATCATATTTTCTGCCTTTTGCCAACAGTGAAGCCATCTTAATTGGCTAATTGGTTTTAATAAAACCTCATTACTGGAAAGTCATCAATTCGTTCGTATGTTATTAATTCGTCATTTCATGGAATGGTTTGTCCCAACCGCCACAGGATTAGCAATGTTGGCAGTACGTTAAATGACGCTCATCTAATCTCCAGCGAATATTGCTCCCAATGATCTTCATTTTTTTTTCTGAATAACTTCCTCATCCAATCGACACCCCGAAACTTTTCGCTGACTTCACTTTCATCGCCATTTCGTTTCGAGCAGTCAGCAAGAAAACTTACGTGTTTGTCTTCGTGGATCATTTCACGGCATCGTCGCGTCGCGCTGAGGGCAATGAAAAACTCAGCAGCAGCATCATAAAGTTGAGTCAAGCGCCAAAAAAACACCACAGATCCAAACGGATCGACGTGAGAGTCGCAGCTGGATGGTGAAGATGCTGGTAGTAGTGTCTGTGTGCGGGTGGTCCCGCGAACTTTCCAGCACGGGAGTGAGGTTCATGACTTTACTTCATTAATAATTAGCTCCCGCTGGATCCCGGTCGTAATTTTTCCCTCGCTCGAACGTAGCTTTCCTGGGAGTGGATCGTGGGGGAACACTCTCGAATGGAATTTCAATTCCATCTCGCACCCACATCCACCCTCACACGCACGGATTGGCACGGGAGTACTAATGAAGATATGAAGAGGTATGCAGAGAGCTTATCTGGCGCTTAAGCGAACCGCCACAGCTATAGCATAATTTCGCCAATTAGAGGTAGCATTCATTTCGCGCGAGAATAGAGCGCCACAATAAGGTGGACGAGAAGATGATGGTCATAAATCACTGGTAATAATGTTGCATAGATTATTGTTTATCAGCAGCGTTTAGTGATTTGAGCGGAATGTTTACGGTTTTCCACCATTAAAGTCTTTGAGGCCATCAAACATCAAACCCCCACTCCGAGGACGGACTTCAAATGCTTCGAATCAAGCACACGTCCGTTGAGAGCGTCCTTAAGCTGACGTCAAGGTAGGAGTTTTTAATGCTGGTTGACATAGATGATTGTGAATGGTGAATTTGTCACGGGAAGCATACGTGCCGTGGTTTGAAGAGGAGTTTAACAACCTGAGATGCCACTCTTTGCTAGCTGGTGTTATTAGCTAATGAAGTATTGTAACGATGAGATATACTTCTTCTTGTACAGGAACTGAACTCTACCTATAGCTGAGGGAACCTGTTAGTTCAATGCCTAAACAGGTTCCTCCAGCAAAGAGAGTCTATTACAAATACTGCGATATATACGAAGAAATTTAAGCTTAATTCAATACAGTTTTTAAGATATTAAATAAAATTGGAATTGTATCAGGATCATATTTTCTGCCTTTTGCCAACAGTGAAGCCATCTTAATTGGCTAATTGGTTTTAATAAAACCTCATTACTGGAAAGTCATCAATTCGTTCGTATGTTATTAATTCGTCATTTCATGGAATGGTTTGTCCCAACCGCCACAGGATTAGCAATGTTGGCAGTACGTTAAATGACGCTCATCTAATCTCCAGCGAATATTGCTCCCAATGATCTTCATTTTTTTTTCTGAATAACTTCCTCATCCAATCGACACCCCGAAACTTTTCGCTGACTTCACTTTCATCGCCATTTCGTTTCGAGCAGTCAGCAAGAAAACTTACGTGTTTGTCTTCGTGGATCATTTCACGGCATCGTCGCGTCGCGCTGAGCAAAAAAAACCAACACTCGGAACGATTTTGCTGATGCTCCTCGCGGATACAGGAAGCAAGCTATCGCCATCGTTAATTGAATTACTTTTCTATTATTTTGATTTCCATTTTGCGTCCTCCAGCCGTCGATGGTGCAGTATGCGGTTTGTTTTTATTTACACGCGGTTCCTTGCCGCTGCCATCCTGTTTGTTCGCCTGTTTGGTGCGGGCTGCTGCCGGGTGCAGCAGTGTATTTTTGTACGACTTATCGCGATTGAATTATTTTATTCAATTCCATTACCCACAAAGCCAACGGTGTGGTATTTTTGACGAACGAGATCGTGGTGGAATTATGCTTGGGAGAGGCTGGAGTTTTTTTTAAATACAGTTTTAGATGTGAAACAAAGACTATAGTAGGTCTCTGTTACTAGTTTGCAGTGGTAGAGAATTTTAGAGGTTATTCATAGAGATTGTTACCAAGGTCGAATCATGCTCATGGACACATTTTCTCGCACGATTTGCATAGTTGGTGAGGAATGTGGATCAACAAATATTATAATTCAGGACCAGTACCCTTAGCAGAGAATTATAACACTCGTGACCTATAGCCAATATTGCAAGACACTTTGAATACAACATGAGTAAGAGAATTGAAAATATTGCAGAAAACATCTCAATTTTGTTAGTTTTTTAGGCTAGGTTTCTTTCAAAATAGGATCGTTTCAAGATTGCGTGTGGCTTATATCAAATTGTGGTGTGTGTGGGGGGGGGGGGCAATAAATGGAAACGGAAAATGTAATAAAATTGTAATTAAGCAAATCCCGGGACGGGATCGCCCGATCTCACCCGGGTGAGCCTGCGGTGAAACGCACATCACGATATTTAGACCACGGCCGAGCCGGACACGGACTCTTCTCTTGTACCGGTGTCGTCGTGTTTATGAAATGAGAAAACTTTATCCCGCCGTTTTTAATCCGGGGATGTTTGCTGAGTTGGGTGCTGGCGGGTGCTGCGGGTCGGGCCGTGATAATGACGAAGTGAACCCAATTTAAGGATAACAGTGTGTTTTAGCTGATGGAATGGTTTCCCTTTTTTATAAACCGTGCGCCTGTAATGGAAGCTGAACGGTGCCTGTTGTTAATTTTTAATGACAGCAATCAAACTGGATGCTGGGGATTAGCTGGGTGCGTAAGTTTACTCGTTTAGTTTTCTTCTACAATGTATGGTGCGCTGATGTGAAATTTTATTTCTCACATTCTTCCTGCGCTTAATTCAAACTACATTGTTGCCTCCGAAAAAAAATTGCGTGTTGCGAGAGAGAAATGTAAGCAATTTTAATTACAAAACCAATTCATTTTCATCGCGAAGGTAATAACCTTCGTTTAATGGATGGCTCTATTTGCACTGATTAGACTGATTGCACGGTGCGGTATTGTGTGGTCAACGCATAGTGGCACAATAATTTCCGTGGTCCAAAACCGGCTAACCGTGGAACCGGGAATCCACTCAAGCACGGACCGGCCTGGTAGCGCGTGAGCAGAAAATAGCAGACGGAACCCGCAACCGCGATTGCGCTGCGGCCCATATCAGAGCGCGGAGCGTATTTGATGAGTTGGTTGTTTCGGTCGCATTTCACCGCAAGCCTCGAAATGGTGGCGCGTGGTGAACAAAACGAACGAGCAACACAAAAAAAATCTAGGGGGGGGGGGGGGCAATAAATGGAAACGGAAAATGTAATAAAATTGTAATTAAGCAAATCCCGGGTCGGGATCGCCCGATCTCACCCGGGTGAGCCTGCGGTGAAACGCACATCACGATATTTAGACCACGGCCGAGCCGGACACGGACTCTTCTCTTGTACCGGTGTCGTCGTGTTTATGAAATGAGAAAACTTTATCCCGCCGTTTTTAATCCGGGGATGTTTGCTGAGTTGGGTGCTGGCGGGTGCTGCGGGTCGGGCCGTGATAATGACGAAGTGAACCCAATTTAAGGATAACAGTGTGTTTTAGCTGATGGAATGGTTTCCCTTTTTTGTTTTTTTTAAATACAGTTTTAGATGTGAAACAAAGACTATAGTAGGTCTCTGTTACTAGTTTGCAGTGGTAGAGAATTTTAGAGGTTATTCATAGAGATTGTTACCAAGGTCGAATCATGCTCATGGACACATTTTCTCGCACGATTTGCATAGTTGGTGAGGAATGTGAAATTGCGTGTTGCGAGAGAGAAATGTAAGCAATTTTAATTACAAAACCAATTCATTTTCATCGCGAAGGTAATAACCTTCGTTTAATGGATGGCTCTATTTGCACTGATTAGACTGATTGCACGGTGCGGTATTGTGTGGTCAACGCATAGTGGCACAATAATTTCCGTGGTCCAAAACCGGCTAACCGTGGAACCGGGAATCCACTCAAGCACGGACCGGCCTGGTAGCGCGTGAGCAGAAAATAGCAGACGGAACCCGCAACCGCGATTGCGCTGCGGCCCATATCAGAGCGCGGAGCGTATTTGATGAGTTGGTTGTTTCGGTCGCATTTCACCGCAAGCCTCGAAATGGTGGCGCGTGGTGAACAAAACGAACGAGCAACACAAAAAAAATCTACATGAACCGGTGACCAAAAGCCATCCATCCAATTTTATGTTATTAAATAAGTTGGGAATTCAATTTAATGTAGTCTCTTCCGGGTTTTTGCAGACCCGGCTGTTCACCCGACGTTCCATCGATTACGCATCGGGTTCGAATATTTCGAAGCAGACCGAGTGGGCGATGGCGGCGGCAGCTTAATTTGACTACTTTTCCACCTTTTGCGAGATCGCAGTCATATCTGAAAGCGGCCTGGGAACAAAAAAAA
>KZ067445.1:64036-80221 GCA_002091845.1 Anopheles cracens | reverse complement strand
GTGTGTGTGGGGGGGGGGGGCAATAAATGGAAACGGAAAATGTAATAAAATTGTAATTAAGCAAATCCCGGGACGGGATCGCCCGATCTCACCCGGGTGAGCCTGCGGTGAAACGCACATCACGATATTTAGACCACGGCCGAGCCGGACACGGACTCTTCTCTTGTACCGGTGTCGTCGTGTTTATGAAATGAGAAAACTTTATCCCGCCGTTTTTAATCCGGGGATGTTTGCTGAGTTGGGTGCTGGCGGGTGCTGCGGGTCGGGCCGTGATAATGACGAAGTGAACCCAATTTAAGGATAACAGTGTGTTTTAGCTGATGGAATGGTTTCCCTTTTTTATAAACCGTGCGCCTGTAATGGAAGCTGAACGGTGCCTGTTGTTAATTTTTAATGACAGCAATCAAACTGGATGCTGGGGATTAGCTGGGTGCGTAAGTTTACTCGTTTAGTTTTCTTCTACAATGTATGGTGCGCTGATGTGAAATTTTATTTCTCACATTCTTCCTGCGCTTAATTCAAACTACATTGTTGCCTCCGAAAAAAAATGCCGGGGAGCTCAACAAGGCAAAGGATTAGGTGACAGCGTTGAGTGGATTGACAAGCCCGTACAGTATCACCATGGTAACGCACCGTGCTGTTTGACGCAAGTGGGTTTTTCTCTCTCGCCAAGTGACAGGCGTGACGTTTGCTTGTGATCGAACGAGGTAGAAAATTACATGCTCCGATTACGGTTTTCAATGTGTGTTTGAGCTCCTTAATAATCGAGTCAATTTTGCGGATCTTTAAATTGCGATTTAATGTGTGAAAATCCCCAACGAGATGCCACATCTAAGCACACAGCTTCTGAGAAGCGATCCAATTTGTTAGCTGCTGCTGGTGCCTTAGCAGCAAGGTGTAACCATCATGACGGCAGATTCATAGAGATTGTTACCAAGGTCGAATCATGCTCATGGACACATTTTCTCGCACGATTTGCATAGTTGGTGAGGAATGTGAATCAACAAATCTTAAAATTCAGGACCAGTACCCTTAGCAGAGAATTATAACACTCGTGACCTCTAGCCAATATTGCAAGACACTTTTAATACAACATGAGTAAGAGAAATGAAAATATTGTAGAAAGCATCTAAATTTTGTTAGCTTTTTAGGCTAGGTTTCTTTCAAAATAGGATCGTTTCAAGATTGCGTGTGGCTTATATCAAATTGTGCAAAATTCATAGACCATTCATAATTCATAGGTCTATAATACACAAAACAATTTACACTTATAGACAAAAACATACATGAAGTTTTTAATTATAGTCATGATTTTAATATTTTATTTGATTTTATTTACAACAACTATTTCGATTAATTGCGAAGAGAACTCGTCCTCCCGTAACCTAAATCAATCGTTTTAG
The DNA here is from genome assembly GCA_002091845.1 of Anopheles cracens. Taxonomy (NCBI): domain Eukaryota; kingdom Metazoa; phylum Arthropoda; class Insecta; order Diptera; family Culicidae; genus Anopheles; species Anopheles cracens. Next base: position 78,818 of record KZ067445.1, on the reverse strand, counting down.
ACGAATTATTCATTATTCAAATTAAACGTGATCTCGAGAATTAATATTCGTGCATTAATATCCATCGCACTCGACATAATTAATAATGCATTCCATTTCAAACTATGAACGCAACGTATCTCATGACACACCATCCATGTTAACATGCTTTAAGCTACCGTCGTAATCCTCCATCTACATTAATCCGCTGGTGGAAACGTTGGTGTGCCGAATGCAATCGTCATTGTTTAAACATCACCCTCAATCCAGTACTGCTCAACGCATACACAAACCCACACAGATTCCCCCAACCGCAAAACCCTCGTCGACATGCAACTACACATGCAGCTACACTGATTTTCTTATCTACATAAAATATGTAGCTGACGTGCCGTGGCTTCGAAGCTACATCATTTTCAACCGTCACAAGTTGCCCGTGGTGGCAACATTCCCGTGCAAAATAAAATATGTGCAACTGTCACGAGCAGTCGCGATTAACTTTAGCACCGCACGGGACGAGAAACAGATACCAGCGGGTGCGGGTGCGCGATAAGCGATGGTTAAGTGATTGCATGCGGGTTCGAGCTTAAATAATTTGCTGCTTATTCGCACGACACGGTGACGTCCGTCCAGCGAAAGGATGTGGATTTTTAACTGACAAAGTAGTATGAATGAGGTTAAAAACTACTGGGATTCTCATTTGTGAGACAGATCGCGGTGCGACCGGGACAGAACTTTAATTAAGCCGGGCTGACGAAACGACAAAAATCAGGTTAACGTCGCACTCCCTAGCGCGTACCAGACAAGAGCACAACAAAAACGTACGCATTAAACGGCTTTGGGAAAAGCTAATTGAAAACTTGGACTGCAATCGGCATAAACGGGTTGAAACAGACGCTTTTTTGTTCCCGCTTGTTGCCTGAGAATGTTTCCTCGCTCCACATCGAACTGGGATGCTAATGCAAAAGTTACACTAATTAAACCCATTTCAATGCGGGCAAGTAAACAATCCGATTTCTTCGTGGTACGCTACCCGCCAGATCAGATGTGCATACAGTGCGCCAGATGAGCGCTTCTCGGTTCTTGTGCGATGAAAGCAGTTTTATGCAGGGGATTTAGAACTTCATCCGCACGGCAAAGACGCAGCACCAGCAGCAGCAACAGATGCCCATTCGGCTGTAGTTTTGATGCGTTTAATCCATTAGCAATGGGTAGCTACGGTATCAGCAATTCGTACCTGGTAGGAACGGACAGAGAAATGATTTTGAGTACGTTTTTGAAATTTTAGTTAAATTTTGCTATATACAATCAACAGCAGTGCACAATGATAGTATTATACATGGAAGCTTGCAGTACTAGATGTTTCCCAACATTCATACATATTTTTCATGGTGTCCAGCAAAGGGTTACTGGAACCGTATTGTGATTGTCTCCGAATTGCAATCGTACCATGAAGCTGTGCACACACGTCCTTCCAAATCCGAAACTTCCATCTCCGCTCGGTTGACGTCTTCTGGCTTAAGAGTATGTATCGGTCCGATAGCAGGAACGTGATGTGACTGTAGTTCAATTGTACCTTGCCTCAACGATATGTAGTAGGGAGGTACTGGCACAGTGGTAAAAATAAATTGGTTTCTGGCTATAGTTATGATCTGAAAAAAGCTTCGAAATTGAACCATAATTCGTCACTTTGTTTCAAATTTCTATCAATTTTTAATAACGGATTGCTTTGAATTATCTCATTTCTTTTAATCACAAAAATGCATGTGACACAAAAAAGCATGTGACAAAACCACCCTTTTTCTCCACCGTGCGGCAACTCTGCCATTCGCACTGGCCACCTGAAATTGGCAAGCGTGTCACTCATGCAATCCATTTCATCGAGGTGTCAGAATGGCCCACTAGCCCGGAGCCAGTTATTGCAAGTGTTGCTGAGTGTCATTTCAAACGGACGGATGAATGAATGGCACCCCACACACACATATATGCAGACTTACACCCACACGGTATAAAAATGCCTTTTGGGGTTTGGGTTTTTGATTATTTCTTTCCAAAGAAAGACTGTAACGTCCGTTCGTCCGGTGAGCGGGATCGGGACGGATTATGGTAATATGAATGCATTCACCTACATATACATCCCATTCGTTATTCCACTCGCGACGTCCGTTCCGAGCTGTAAAGGATCGTTTCCTTTTCACCTTTCGCTATACCGGCTAAGGTACTTGCAAATAAGGGAGTAGTTAACATAATTAGCTCCATCACGGTGTGAAGCTTTGAATATCTGCCTTTGAATGGTAAATAGCTAAAAGCCCTTCCGGTTTAACGTGCAATCCGTCTGCAGTAGTTTTCTCCAACGTGCCACCAGGCCCGACACTTGACACTTGACCATCGCAATTCTCGAGTTATCTAAATTAAATTATAATACAGCGTAACTTCACATTGCCATTCAATTCGTTTGTCGTGTAATTAGTTCCGATTCTCGGTTCCACTTACGGTGACGGTCCGCAACTTTTGCGACACCAAGTGGGGAACTTTTCGGCAAATGCTATTAACACTTGATGCTCGCCCGGCTCACAGAGAGCTCTGCATTCAAATGTGATGATGCCGGGAATCTCGTTCAACCGGAATCCGACTTATCACTTCCGCCGTTGGCTGGAAAGTTGCCCCGGAACAAAGCGAGTCTGGAAAGACAGCGGTCCCTGTCGGTGTGTGAGATGGGATTGGAGTAGTTTATCGTCGCTTGTCGTCTTAAGATACCCTCCCAACATATTATACACGCACACGCTCACTAATTAAAATCCATCACCCGTAGCCGAAGCCGGGGAACGGTGTACAGGCCCAGCTCGGATTCCGGAAGATCCAATGTCCTGTAGACGCGAAGGAAGCGCTGGGAAGTGGAAAACTATTCCAATGTCCAGCTTCGCCTACGGTTCAGACGGAAGTTCAAGCGTGTATCCGTTCAGTGAATAGCGGAAAGATCGAAGAAGAACGTCAGCCAGATTGGCATAATTTATGTTCCACGTTCCATGCCCACTTCGAGGCGCTCGGTTCGGTGATTTCCTGGAACTTGATGGGACTTTAGTTCGGTTTGCTTTGTCAGTGTACAATAGAGACACACCGAGCTACTTGGTAATTCGTGTCACGGTGTTTTCAAATTGGCATGTTTTAAATTCTTTACTGTTTTGTGCTCAAATGGTATCGTGGTTTGTACTGAATTTATTGCTAAATTAAAATGCTACATTTGTCTTTTTTTTGCTGTTCGACAAGTTTTCGACAAGAAACATAGTAATGAAACATTTTCATGAGGTGAAATCGTTCCGTTCTCGACGCTGACATCTCACTAACGAGCCTATCTCCCAGCCACCGCTCGGAAGGATGTATGCATACATTACCAACGTCCATTGACGTCTTCCGACGAGCATCCATTTGCACTCGTACAAAGCGAATCATCGCATAGCGTAACGGAGAACGACGCCGCAAACGTCATCAATCGTTTCCTGATGACACGTTTAAATCAAAACCCGGGGAAGGAAAATAATAATAACGCTGTTTGCATGCGGTAAACAGTAATTTATATCATTACTCACCATTACCGAATGCCGCCCGCTCGGAGCAGTCGTGTGGCCCGTTTCCGGCCCGTTTATCGATAAGGATTCCGGATCCGCTCCCTTGGCACGGAGCAGGACAGACCGAACGTGCTCGGGCACGATGCTCCAGGCGATGTAGCCGAAGTTTAAAGTGTCGCTGGGTATTTTGGGAAACGCCTGGTGGTTTGAATTATTTATTTGGTGGTTGCCAAACTTTACACTTCCCAAGCCCAAACATTGCGGTTCGGTTTTGCTCTAGGGGGATTTGTGGGTCATGAGCAAGCAAGAGGAGTCTGGCCACTGACGAGAATGCCTTGAGATGAAGACATTATTCACTGTTGTTTGTAACAAAATTTAGAGAGAGTTTGCTGGCATATTATTAGATTTGCATGTGATATTTTGTTGGAAAATTCGATACAAATGCCCGTCCTATTGCGGTGTGCTTTAAGATTTCCATAATGTAAACGAAAGTTACAGATGTCAGCAGCCGACTTTGGTGAACCCAACCTTGAGAAATCATTTGTGTGCTCATGCATCACCTCCATTTATTTATTGCTCTGCACGGAAATTAATCACTAAGCTCGTCACCGTTCTACCAGGCACACACCGTCAGCCTGATGCGATAGACGAACGTGACCGGAAGAGACATCAGGTCACCGGGCAGGGTGGCACACACCATCGTGTCGCTTGCGTTGAGATGGGTCCGAGATGAATTTTATGTAATCTTCCCCGGCCGTTCGCACAAACGGACCGGTATCATTTTCGAACGGACCATTCCCTTGTGTACGGACCGTTTGTTGTGTATCACTTTGTGTCGTCTTCGCCGTCTTCGGAACGAATGGAACGCGAACGCGAAGAGGATGGAAGAACAAAATTGAACCCTTTTTTAGGCGAGTTCACACGAAGCAGAATGTTTGCGAAAGGAAGCGGTCAATCGATGCCGTGTACGGAAAGACAAAATATGCTCCTCCGGTTTGTGCTTTTAATTCTTTCCTAATTGAATTTGCCAGCGCAACGGCAGAGGTTGGTGAAAAGGGTTTTTTTTTGTACATAACTCGGGAGAAAATATAAAGAAATCTTTGCTTGACTGGCAGCAAATGATAAGACTCGTACAGAGAAGTAACACTGTGAACAAGTTTACTTTGTCCATCAGTGGAGGTCGTCTTTAACGGTTTGAGTGACATGCAACCAGGATGTTTATAAGATCCGGGCCATCGGGTATTTTAGTTTTTCTGTTTTTATTGCAATTATGTCGTTTGCGAGATGTAATTGAAGTCAACTATAAATGTATCTACAATTTTTTTTGGCATTGCTGAAAATGTGTTAGTTGTAATGGAAAATACTATTCCATAGAATGCCATGCTTTGGTTCTCACATTTTTTTTCCACATTTATAGGTTTGTTGAAATATTTCTGAAATATTTCTCAACATCATAATCCATCCATTTCGATACAAAATTAGACACCAATGAAACTATGCTTACGACGCATTATATATTTATAGAACCGCTGTGAATAATCACGTTCAAGCGCAATTATAGTTTCTCTTATCATCCTAACCCACTCTGCTTCGGAACCAGCGGTGGTTTTTCAAATACTTCCACACTCAAACCACACCATCACAGTCGTCTAGCGACAAATTAGTAGGATTTTCTGCTGTGCTATGATTGTTGACCGCCCCTTTGGCAGGGCAGAAGCGTAACAGGCAAATATTATTGCTCGCTCGTAACGCAGGCGCAGGCACTGGTGCTGGTTTGGCAGTAACTAGCTGCCACAAACCGTTAACCCTTAACCGCCATGTTTTCCACTCGAGCGAGCCTGCTGTGGTGCAGCTTGCAAAGCGCACCGAATTGCTGCTGGCCGGTGCAAGTACCGACTGATACGTCGATACCCGTCCGAACGTCGGCTCTGGTGCGTTGGCTGTAATTTGCTGCCCGGTTTGGCGTTTTCCCCATAACATTTCAATTACACTGTAATAAAGTTCTTTTCCCTCCGGACGTTCCCTCTCTCGCTCGCTCGTAAGCGCTCAAATCCACCCGTGGGATGCGTCCCGGAGTTCGGAGGCTTCCGTTGTGGTGGGTGGCGTAGCCTCTCAACTTCGTACGTGTGCATCCGAGAGCAATAATTGCAGCCTGCAACACGTAGCTGCCGGGAGCGTCTCTAGGCAACCGGTTACGCTTTAGCCGCCGCATCCCAACAAAGGCGAGGGCTAAGCCAGCTCGCAACAACTGCAACACCATCACTATATGACACCGACGTGTTTAGTTACATTGTTTCCTGCGCTTGTTGCACGGGATGCGCGATCGTGCTGGTGCGAGGATGAGCTTGTAATCCGGAGGTTCACTGCCGATGGGGAGCGATTCCCGTGAACGGGAAAGCACACACACACACACACTTTTTTTTTGTACATAACTCGGGAGAAAATATAAAGAAATCTTTGCTTGACTGGCAGCAAATGATAAGACTCGTACAGAGAAGTAACACTGTGAACAAGTTTACTTTGTCCATCAGTGGAGGTCGTCTTTAACGGTTTGAGTGACATGCAACCAGGATGTTTATAAGATCCGGGCCATCGGGTATTTTAGTTTTTCTGTTTTTATTGCAATTATGTCGTTTGCGAGATGTAATTGAAGTCAACTATAAATGTATCTACAATTTTTTTTGGCATTGTGCGAGGATGAGCTTGTAATCCGGAGGTTCACTGCCGATGGGGAGCGATTCCCGTGAACGGGAAAGCACACACACACACACACACTTGATACGCGATAGGTTTCCGAACAGATGCAATTGGTTTCGAGGATAATTTTTCGATTGTACACTCTTCGGAAAAGTGCTGTAAACGGATGTAATGAGCAAGGATGTTGCATAGAGTGGGTTGGAGATCATTAAAGGCAACTGGTCGCCGTTCGATTGGCCATTTGGATTGCAATTGTAGCAGCTATTGGAAAGGATAAGTTATGCTTTGTATGTGATGAGCAGTAAATTAGAAAATTGTCTCAATGACAAGAACAAATTGAAGAACACTAAGACGCATTTGTTGCACTTGTAAATCCAACGCATTTGCTATGCCACATAGAGTAGGGATTTGTTTTTATCTGACACAAGTTGTCGAAGAGAATTTTGTGATCCGCATTGAAATCTGTTCCACCCAATATCGCTCCTTCCCTACGCTAACACCACGTTTGCTCTCTCCAAAGATTTGATTCCTTTCGACATTTCATTCCTTTTGCAACCTGTGCTTCTAGTGCCGTGACTTGATGAGTGAAACGAAGAAGCAACTTTCACATAATGAGGATTCGTGCCGCGCCCGACGCCGGGAGCCCGTGCTGGCTTTACATTTTACGCGCGTTTCTCGCGCAGGTAACGACGGTAACGATGCACGACTTGTGCGTTCCTTCCGTGTGGACGCGTTCGTCGCATTTTCGAGCCGTTTTGTCTACGTCTTTCCACCGCCTTTCCGAGCACATGCGTGGGAAGCGAACCGGCGGTGGAAGTGATTTCAAACAATCCAGAACAGAACGAACCGGCGACTGGGGGGCTGGTAGCGTTAGCAATCGACTAAAGGAATGCATGTTAAACGAGGGTTCTCCGCATTTGACAAACCTCTAAACTAAACTCTGGTTTTATCTGGAGGAATGAAGCGCTGCATTTAATGCAAAGATATCATGTTGCCAAGCACTCTTTAGTTGCAATTTAAACTGGTTTTATTTATTTCTGCCTTCACCGATCCCATCCGCTCCCGTTCCTGCCGTTACCGTCTGCACAACCGTACATTAATCTCCGTTACGTGACGTTTTTCCTTTTCAGACTGAAATTATGCTCAACTACCAGGGGATCAGTTGACACGGTTTGAGCAACTTACGAAGCACGCACGGCACTAGTTAAAGGTGAGTACCCACGATGCCCGGTCTCGGGGCGTATCGCCCGCGTTTCGGTGACTCCATTATCCCACCGGCATTCCGGCGTATCGAGTACATTTGCCGAAAGTGTTTGCCGAGCCGGGACACTCCTGTCAGCTCGGGTTTGCCTGCCGTGTCCCAGAGCTCGTTTATTTTAACTCCCATCGACCGTGAGAGACAATTGAATTCGGGCACCCAGCGGTTGGACGGTACGTGGCAGCTCAATTATACATGAAGTAGATTAAACGAGGAATGGCCCTTATGACGGTGTTGCAGCGGCGCTTTTTTGCTCGCTTCTTGACGCTGCAACGGGCGAGCTTTTCAAAAGTACACATAATTGACATATCCCACTTAGCAGTGTAGGATTATTTTTTAATCACGCCTGCTGTAGAACTCCGATAGTTGATATCGGAATATTTAATAACATTGCATCCGTTGCTGGCGACAGCGCTTATTACGAAAAACATGATGACGATGATGATGTGAAACTTTCCCGAATGCCACATTTGCCAAGCACCCGCCTCGTATAAGTTGGAGAATTTCTGTACTTTTCTTTTCTGCGCACCGTACGTACACCGCATTTGCATCCCGAGTTGCAAGTGTTTTTCTCGCCGTTTCAGTGCGCGCCAAAGTGCATTTCATCCTGCCGGCGACGAGCGAAAAAAAGTTCCTGCTACTAACCGTAAACACCTGTCATTCACCGTCGTCCAGACAGGGAATCGTCTCGGTCGTACGCAGCAGCAACAGCACCGGCACCAATAGCATGCAAACCGGATGAATTTTAGTTAGCGAAAGACGGTGGAACGTATTGAAACTGTTTCCAGGCGATGGAAAAACATAGCATTCGCTCTTACGGGCGCCATTCATAACGTATGCAGTTAGGTGAAACGCTTCCCGCTTTCCACCCTCACTCGATGTTGTTTGTGCGTTCCGTCCATGTCGCGTCCGTGTAATAGGGAGCCTTCGTTGTTCAACCGGATCCACTTTTCCAACTGAAACGATGAACGAATTCAGCCCGGCAAATGCAAGACGGGGCTTATTGTCCCGCTTTTTTTATATCTTCTTCTCCATCACAAGAATTTTCCTGCTCGCTGACGTTTGTGTGAGTGTGTCTGTGCATGACGATGTTTGGCTGAAGGTGATGTTTTCGGAAAATTCGATAACTAGTTGCATGAAAAGAATCAACTTGTTTTTGTCTTTCTCTCTTCGTCGCTGTTTGCCGTGCACAATTCTGATTGCATATGCTCTCGAATTAGGGTGGCTTCTTTTTCGAAATGAAAAAAAATAAAAAAAACACCCAAAACATGGAACATCAAAGGAGTAACGTGCGATGAGAGTGCTCCATTCGGAATGTGTGGTAGTTTCCACAAGGGGATTTGCTTCCGTGTGAAGTGTAGTTTGCCAAAATAATTTTGGCGAATTTTGTGGCATTAATTATTATTGCCGCTCTGCATCAGGCTGCAATCCTGACCCACTTCGTTAATGCTCCTGCATGATGTGTTACACGAGCGTGTTCTTTCTGCTTTTCAAAGTACATACATGATGCACACAAACTTGTGAAAGCTTTCGATTGTGTATGTTGTCCAGATCGTCATGAGTTAGATAGAACGCTGAAGGATCGTCATGAAATTGCATCTCGCTACAGATGGAATAATAAATGTGTCCCAGTACCCTCTTCACAACATTTTATTCTCAAGCTATATCTTCGACTCTCGCACACATCCTGAGCATGAGCATGAGGATACAAGAAGAATATGCAAAGTGAATTTCGCTGTTTTATTTTCAAATGCAACTTCTATTACCTAAGAACATGCTATATAGTTGTAAATGATTTGCTCGGTTCGTTTTGCCTCGTTATGTTTAACGTTTGTACGAGTGTTTTACGTCAGAAATCATTCTTATCGACTGGCCATGTGACGATCTAGATAAAAAAATACAACGTTAAAAACAAGCATATTTAGATAGCATATTTTCAGTCGCATGAGCGTTAAACGCAACCAAAAAGTTCTCAATTGTAACGATAAGCAGGAAAGCAAATAACTAGTACAGAGCAGCGAATGGCAGCGAAACCCTCTCACTAAAACATCTGCTGCTTCAAATTCCACTCAATTGATTCCCAATGGTGCTCACCTTCAACGCCATTCCGTGCCGAGCGAGCGTGCCGGGACTGCGATAGCTGTATTCCAAACCAAACACAAACAGAGTGGCAAAAATAGCACCGAATTGCATCGACTGCTGAGCTGCTGCCGCCGGCAATCGTCGCCGCCCGAATCCGTCGCTAATCGATTACCATTTTTACGACCCGTGCTCGCGACGTGATGGCGCGAAGGGCGTAACCGAAACTCTTCCGGCGCGCGGGTTGCGGTCGGTCGTAAAACTTTCCCATTACCGACAATTAGTGTTACTTCCGGTGGGGGGTGGATCCATCCGGGCGCTGGAAGTGGCCTGTTGCTTCGGGACGAGAAATGTTTCAATGCGCTCGCGAATGAATGGGTGGGAGCCCGGCTTCGGAAGGGTGAAATCCATGGAAATGCACCCGTTGATAGATTTATGAAGTGATGCGAAACTCGCTCCGTCCTGGTATCAACCACCCAGCCAGGTTGTGTGTGCTTATTGGATCAATTTTTCTCTCGGCGCTATCCACCCGCTCCGGTCTACGGTTTCGTCGATGCATTTTATCTGCGCGTTCGCGTTGGTCGATTCCCTACCTTGGGGGAGTTTTCATTTCCGCAGCGCATAATGTGTTTTCCGTAAGCCGTACTCGCACCCTGACGGTGCATGGAGAGCGAGAATGGCGAGAATGAGTGAGAAGGAGGAAAAGAACTCCAGCGCTGCCGGTGACTGATAGGGAAGAATAGCTGAACAGGACCACCAGTCCAGACAACCCTTATTTCAGGTGCATGGCAGCATGGGCAGCGGCCGGGTGGAATGAACTATTTTTCACGCCGAAAGAAAACTCCTACCAGCGGGCGCCCGACCGACACGGCAGGTGCCTTTCGCCATGACGGACGCTGAAAGCACCCCGCTTTTCTTTTCACCGGAACCGTGCCGTGAATTATCTGGAGGAAGGTGAATGTTGTGCATTTTTTTTTCTAGTGCGTTCTCCTTCCTTGTGCCTTCTCCGACGCCGGCTGCCGGGTTGATGAAAAATGCTGCAAGGGATCAACTGGATTTTAGTTTCTGCATCTTCCACACCGGCCGACCAGCAAGATACTTACCGTTCGCGCAGTCATTCTGCTGCAGTCCCTCCCGGTAGCATTATCGCTCAATAGTTTCCTTTTTCGCCGCTAGACCGTATTGAAAGTTCATCGCTCCATTCTTGGCGGGCGTTGTGATGGCCATCAACGGTGGGGAAAGTTTTGCATCACACTCGGCAGTGTTTTTTTTTTCTTCTTCTCTTGGCTTCCCCCCGAACGGTGCATGAAGGCGGTGAGCGATCGTGGCTGTTCTGCAACCTCATTAAAACGACGAAGCGCTCCTCAAACTTAAATGCATCAGCGGTGTGTATGCCCGATGCAAACTCAATTAATTATAGCGCACCCGCACCGGTTGGAGCGAAGGGTTTTTGTGAACCGGGTCGCGAAACACGGTCGTTATGGTACTCTTTTTTTGGTTCATAATGTTTTTTGAGGTAATGTGGTTTCTTGCATCAAGCGTCAATTTACGCAATCTATTGGAACTCTGTTTTATTTTAGTGATATTGTTAACACATTTTTGCCCGGCCCACCCGGTCGGACGTAATCAGTGCTACACGTGCTACCACTTAACTAGTGTTTGTGAACAGTGCAATATGCGGCGTGCGAGTGTATGTGTGCTTTACAAATGAACACCTCTTTTCAACGTGTGTGCGTGTGTGTGTTGAGCGATCGTGGCTGTTCTGCAACCTCATTAAAACGACGAAGCGCTCCTCAAACTTAAATGCATCAGCGGTGTGTATGCCCGATGCAAACTCAATTAATTATAGCGCACCCGCACCGGTTGGAGCGAAGGGTTTTTGTGAACCGGGTCGCGAAACACGGTCGTTATGGTACTCTTTTTTTGGTTCATAATGTTTTTTGAGGTAATGTGGTTTCTTGCATCAAGCGTCAATTTACGCAATCTATTGGAACTCTGTTTTATTTTAGTGATATTGTTAACACATTTTGAGAGATACATAATGCTTGTTAATAATGAAATTCATACGAATTCATCGATCTTTTCAACTTGCAGATGATAGGAAGCGTTGGAGGTCGACACATGTCGACGCGGCGGCGAGGTTCGTCCCCGATGGTGCGACTTGGGAACAATCTTAACCTGCAGCTGGAGCCACCCGATGGGCTTAACACCCCGCGAGTGTCTCCGCGTAGACGGCGGGCGGTAACGACCAGTGACCACAAGAGCTGTGCATTAATTCAAACAAGACTGAAACTAGGAGACATCATGTAAGTATCAACCAGGGAACATTCGAAGACAGCTTTCAAAAAGCTTCAGAAAATGATACGTACAACGTGTCGCACATGTGTGAAAGCTTTGTAAATCATTGTTTGCGAGCTTCCAAAGCTTTGGGAAATTCGTAAAGCTTACAAACAAAGAAAAGGAAATGGGCGTACTTTTCCTGAACATATGAAAGCTTCGCTGAGTGTGACTTATTTCAAAAAGATCAGCTTGTTGATTTCGTTTTATGAGGAGTGTTAATATCAATAATTTTCTAAACAATTTCGGTTGTCTTCATCGGGCTTTCTACCTAAAATAAAACTAAAACAAAACTATTGAAACTAGATTTGTCCTTCATGAAACATTTCATGAATAGAAACTATTTTTATTTTCATTTCAATGCGGTTTTTAAAGAGTTGTGAATCTATTTATGATAATTATGACATGTAAAATGATATTATGAAAACGTGTATTAGTTTTGAAAAATTCAAAACAAATGTTTAAACATTATGAAAAATATGTCAAAACTCATGAAATATTTCACCGCACCGATGGAGGCGCCTGATGTTTCATCGTATTTACGGAGCCCTCGGAAATAGAAGGCATGCATTTTCGTTCCAGTGAGTGTCTCTCGCACTCTCTCTCTCTGTTTACAAACCATCGATTCTCCCGCCGACGTTGTGCTTCGTTTATGTGCCCTGGCTCCGGATTTGACAGCCTGCGTTTATAGCAGCCGGTCGAATTTTCCCGCGCCGACGCCGCCATGCCATCGCCATGATCCAAACAAAACCACCCACCCGGCCCGGCCCACCCGGAAAATAAGGCAGAAAAGTCAGCCGAAAGACGGCTCCCACTGTGTTGTGTCTCGGCGCGTTGGCGTGTGTGAGTGTGTTGGTGAGCTTTTGATAGTTAGTCGTCGTCATCAGCACCAGTGTCTGGTCCGTTTGACGTACGAGCTCGCGGAGCTTGCTTGATGCCTCGTAAGGACGCGTGCGGGAAAGCGCGCGCGCGAGAGAGAGAGAGAGCGTTTCGGTGGTGTTGAGCGACGCCCTCTGGTGTCGTTCGTGGGAAGCTCGCTCGCTCAGTCTCGCACGTGAAGTGTTTTCTTCGACTCTGAAGCACCATCCAATCGAAGCAACCTTGTTTTCTTCTTTCTTTTCTCCATCCCTCCTCCCCTGCGACGGGACGCCCAGCTACAGGCCGAAAACACCACCACCAGCTTCGAAATTCGCACAGTCGAACGTGTGAAAGCATCGGTCGCAAAAGTGCACACGCATTAAAGGAAGGAAGTGTAGTGAGTGGTTTGTGCGGCGCAGTGAAGTGAAGTGCATCCCGAAAGCAGCTGCTGCAGTGTGGTAACAAAGGAAGTGGTTGTGCCGTACGTCGCTTTGGCGCAACGAGGCGTGTGTTGTCTTCTTACCCTGCTTGGTTTTGGATATACATATATACGCTAGCCAAAAATCCGGAGCTGCACAAATGAATCACGTCGGTGGCTCGGTGTAACCCAATATGGCCCTGTGGTCGTTCAGCGCTAGTACTGCACATTGGGAAAAACTGACGGTGGGTCTTTCTAAATTTTGGTTGTTGTTGTTGGTTGTGTTCGTGCCTTCTGCATTTTCTCGGAAGATCTGCACCGGGGAAACTTTGTTGTTTTGCGACCGCTCCGTCCGTGTGGAGTAATAGGGAGCTGATGGGAAAACGAACCACCCGAGCGGAAGGCCTGTCCTTCGGCGAAGCAAAACTCTTTTGATAGTTAGTCGTCGTCATCAGCACCAGTGTCTGGTCCGTTTGACGTACGAGCTCGCGGAGCTTGCTTGATGCCTCGAAAGGACGCGTGCGGGAAAGCGCGCGCACGAGAGAGAGAGAGAGAGCGTTTCGGTGGTGTTGAGCGACGCCCTCTGGTGTCGTTCGTGGGAAGCTCGCTCGCTCAGTCTCGCTGTGGGTTGCTCGGGAAAAATCATTTCCACCGAAATACGGCTCATTCATTCGATTTCCAGAAGCCAAGCCGTTCGAACGTGTTTGCGCTCGCGTGTGCTAAGAGAAAAAAAGAAAAAATAGAGAAAAAGAAAAGCCATCCCCAAAATCAAGGGGTGGTGCAATTTTCCGTGCTGGAAAGCTGCGAAGGTTGGGATGTGCATTGGTTTTCTACCGTTTCTAGCTGTGCGGTCGGTGTAATAAACGTCTTTGCTTCAGTGTTTCTTGATAACAGTGCACCAAAGTGGAAAAGGAAAAAAAAATAACGAAGAAAAATTCCGCTGGTAGTGTGGAGAAAAGTGAAAGATGTTCAAAATCGAATCGCGCCCCACCCACCTACATCGTCGTGCTGTTGGTGTAATTTTCCCCTAGCATCCATTTGCATCCATCACACGCCCGGCAGGGAAAGGCCACATCACAGAAAGGGGGATAGTGCGTGTAGTTTTGAAAATTTAATTACCCTAATTTGATTTGAGTGATGCGACTGCCGACTTTTAATGTCCGTTGATGGTGCGGAAGAGAACGCGATTATTTAGAAACCGTAGCATATCGAAAGCTTTCGTATAAATTTTCCTAAAAAAAATATAAAAGCTTCGTATATCGTTCACATATTCAGTATCGTGCAGTCGGTTCGGAAAGCTTTCTCTTTTAAAGTAAAGTCCCTATAGCAAAGCCTACTTTCTCGGTTCGAAAAAAAAAAATTTTCCGTTTTTCACATGTAATACAGTGGGCAAAGGGTCGGTGTGAAAAAGAAAACGAAAATCCCCCTGTGTGTAGCGAGCAAGCAAGGCTAGGTCTACTCCCTCAACGGTTCTCGTTTTTTTTCTTCTTCTGCTACTTGCAAATGTGTTCGTTCTGCCGCTGCCTTTATCAGCGGAAATGGGGCAGCAACCCACCGTTGGGCCCTGACCGCGCATCGGCTCCCACTGGA
>KZ067445.1:40459-60067 GCA_002091845.1 Anopheles cracens | reverse complement strand
CCGACGACGGTGTTATTTCATGCGCAACAGATGATACGAGCGAATGTAGATTAATCCACCGACATCAATCATCGTTCGAAGGGGCGAGGTCTGTCACGGCATAAATGGTGCGATTAGACGACCACTCGTCGTGACACCTTTCGAGTTCGCAGGGATCGTGCCTCAGGAAGTAAATGGGGACTACGAAGCTGCCAGTTAGCTATATTTGTTATGCCCTTCTCTTGATTTGATGGTGGTTGCGCAATTGAAACGAAACGGGAAGCAAAGCTTCGAAAATGCGGAACGGGTGGGATCGAGTAGAGGTTGATAGTAATCCAACTTTGAATAATGGAGCGGGTAGTCTGTGTTGGGTAATCGTTTCGTTGAACAAGTTTTTATTATATTGCAATCTCGACGCAGGCATTAAACTTTGATTCGCTTACTCAATCGAGGGGACAGTCATCCTTAAATGTTATTGGCTGATTGCATTTGCAAGAAATACAATTGTACAAACCAAGTGAGTGTTTGCGTTTATGAGGTTTTCCCTTAAAAAAAACTCCAACTATAATAATCTTCTTCCTTGGCACAACAATCTCCTTCAAAGGTTTTGTTTTAGTCATCAAAGATTTCAAATACTGTCCTCAAATATGGACTCAATCATTGACATTGATTGGAAACATAGAGTAATGAATACAAATGTTCTTCTTTTCAGGTTAGCTGCGGCTCAAGAGGCGGCGCTCGCAGGTCAGACCTCGAACGGGGCTCAGTTGGGACGCAGAGGAGGCCACTATTTAGCTGATAGAATGGGTGGCCCCAGCAGTCAAGGGGGTCAGCCTCTGGCTGGAGGCGGACCCACCTCGTTGTTTATTTTATCAGAGGACAACATCATTAGGAAGTAAGTACAGCGCGCTCCGCACCTGTCGTGATGTGTTGCGCTAATTTAACTCAATGCATTAAAACCACCGGAACGTTCTGCCGCACCAGATACACACGCTTCATCATTGAATGGCCTCCCTTCGAGTACGCTGTGCTGCTGACAATCATTGCCAATTGCGTGGTATTGGCTCTGGAGGAGCACTTACCTCATGGGGACAAGACGATACTTGCTCAGAAGCTGGAAAAAACGGAAGCATATTTTTTGGGCATCTTTTGCGTCGAAGCATCACTGAAGATCCTCGCCTTAGGGTTTGTTATGCACAAACACTCCTACCTCAGGAACATATGGAACATAATGGATTTTTTCGTCGTAGTTACGGGGTAAGTAGCGGCGAGGGCGTCGATGGTCCCGGGATTTGCAAAACTTCCCGGGATGGGTACCTGAGAAAAAAAAACACTCATTTTAACACAGGGCAGCTGTTTGAGGCTTAATCGATGGTGTCGGATGGAAAGTGAAGTGGTCCATTTTTCGATTTACCCCCCCCCCCCTCCCCCAAAACAGATCCGTTGGCTTCGCGTAGCACGCTCGAAACGATCTGCCTTTAGACTGACTGCCCTCCCTTCGTCCTGCCCGCTCCAACCCGTCGGTGCCCACGCCTGTATGTTTTAGTCCCTCCCAATGGTATCGGTTCTCCCTGCCGGTTCCGTTCCGTACAGTACGTTCGAATCCGCCTGCCGCGTGCTCTTACAGCAGTAAACACATTGATATGAAATAGCAACTATTTATTTATATTTTGTTCGAAACATTTTGCGTTTGTCGGTTCGTGCAGCTTTCTGCAGATATAAAAAATATTAACACAGTACGCTCTTTTCTGCTTCGTTTGCCCTGAACCACCTCACTCACAGGTTTACAAGTAGTCTTAAAATCAATCATCAAAGCCATGGCGCCATTGCTGCAGATAGGATTGTTGGTCTTGTTTGCAATTGTTATCTTTGCAATCATAGGCTTAGAGTTTTACTCCGGCGCTCTGCACAGGAGTTGTTATAGCTTAGAGGATATCTGTGAGTATGCCGCAGCGTCGATCCGATACGACCCAATCATTGGCTAACCCCAACCCGCCCCCGTTGCAGCTCAAATAGTGAAGGAGGGCGAATTTCCGACGCCTTGCAATGCAGATAACGACACGATAGCACCGACCGGTGCGTACGTCTGCAACAGTAGCGATAGTACGTGCATCGAGCAGTGGGAAGGTCCGAACTTTGGCATCACCAGCTTCGATAATATCGGGTTCGCCATGCTGACCGTGTTCCAGTGCATCACCATGGAAGGCTGGACGGCCATCCTGTACTGGGTAAGTCTTGCTGGCGCGCCGCCCGTCACTGTATCATACAGCTCCACTAACCACTAATCAACGCTTAACTTCCCATGCGCCGCAACGCTCGCACAGACCAACGATGCGCTCGGTTCAACGTTTAATTGGATCTACTTCGTGCCGCTCATCGTGCTTGGGTCCTTTTTTATGCTTAATCTAGTTCTCGGTGTGCTCAGCGGGTAGGTATAGCGTCTCCAGTAAAGCCAAGGAAGAAGTCACACCACAGTGCTGACGACGATCCTCTACGCCGATTGCGGTTGCGATGACTTTACACAAATTTATTGAGTTTTTTCTTAGTTTCTCTATCTGTCTCTCTCTCTCTCTTTTTCTGTGTTGGTTTGTGAATTTCTGCTTTTATTCACCGTTTCTTCATCGTTCGATTCAATATTTATGTACCTCTTTATTTGATGTAATTGCAATACATGGGCCTTCTTCCCTCTACTGTGCCTTCGGTGTACGTACCTTCCCCACCACCGTGTGGCAGAGAGTTTTCCAACGAACGAGGACGCGTTGAGCGACAGGCTCAATTTCACAAGTGTCGCTCCAGGCAAATGTTTGTCGAAGCAATGACATCCTATCTCGACTGGATTACTCAAGCAGGTTTTAAAATTGATTTTTTTCCATATCCCCCCCCCCCCCCCCCCCCTTGAACGGTGAACCCGAGTGAACACCCGCGAATGAATGGGTGAGGTTTCGTGTGTGTGTTCACGCTTATCACGTGAGCTTGTGCTCGTGGAAAACGGCTCGGGGTGAACGTGTGTGAGTGTTGTTATTTAGTGCGCGGGAAAACTCACCCCTTTCGTGCAGCAGTTCCAAGCTGTTTCCATCGGATCGGTACTGTCAGCGATTGAGTATTGAAATTCAAAACATATGCAGGGTCATTGGTGGAAGTGGATTGGACTCTGAAACTTGTGTTTGCAAATTACTTCTGCCTACTTTACTATCTCGTACACATATTTTCAACAAGATACATTGATAACATTGAATTGATATATTTTATTTCTCTTTTGATAACACTTTGATGGATACACAGCTCGGAGGCGTGCAGCTGCCAAGCGGAAAAAGCTAAAAAATCTCGGAAAATCCAAGTCCACCGACACGGAAGAGGACGACCCGGACGATGATTGTGGCGATGACGGTAAATTCAACTGCTTTTAAACCATGTTACCCTCGGTCAAACATTCCACATATACAAACACAACTCGAACATAAACTCGATGCACCTTCAGTAACACGCAGACAACACAACCCAACATTACCAAACGAAACCTTAAACGAATATTTAAAAACAACACACGTGTTCTATACTTGCTGTGATGGTGTTCGTTCCGATTGGTTTTACCGTTCCGGTGTTTACAATTGCTCTCCTTGCTCCAACTCTATAACTGTGTCTGGTTTCAGTTGTTTCATTTCTTCCTGTTTGGTTTGTTCTCGTTGGGTTTTCTTCATCTGTCTTTTCTATTTCATGTTTGCATGCACTGTATCTCATCGCCACGCGATCTGTCTCACGACGCTGTGCATTATACTTAACAAAACAAACCAAAAACAAAAAACATAATCGCAAAAACCAAACCCCCCCCTCTCCGTGGCTACCCCACGCGTGTACGCGCACAGTCTTTGTTCCAAAGCGCAAGAAAGGTAAAGGTACGAATATGTCATTTCTTTTACATACAGTTATACTAAAGCTTCTTCGTAGCGCCTAGTGGAGTATTGTAAATGAGCTCGTTTTGATTATTACAAGTATGTGTCAAACATCCTGTTCCGAGGGTTTTTGACGCTGGGTTCTGCATTTGAGGGGTTAGAAGCACAGGGCTACTTGAAGCTTTCGTGATTAGATCCGTAAGCTGCTTCAGCATTATTCTTTGAATCATCGTTTCGTTTGTTGAAAGGAAATGCACAAAGAATTATACGGTAGAGGCTATATTTGTAGAGATATTGCTGGTAGCTATGCTGCGAAAAAGGTAAATCAGCTGTACTGTGACTGAACTATAGTAGAATGCTCATAAAAGAACATACTTACACAACTTCATGTAATGGCATTAAGAACTAGTGAAATCATTTTACTTCTCTTTTAGTTTGCTTTGTATATATTAACTCTCTATCGCAATATTAATATTAGATGAATATTCAAATTGTATAAAACAAACTCCATCAACGCTATTCTCATGGCAAGCGTTATCAACGTAGATACTGTAGATTTTATCTCCGCCAGTAGTCAGTAGAGCAATCGTTTGCTACTGTCCCATCTAACGCGCTCTCTTCATTTATTCCCTCTGCAGGATACCTAAAAGCCAAAGTGAAAACACAGGGAAAGTGTAAAGGCTTCTGGAGGGCGGAGAAACGGTTTCGGTTCTGGATAAGACACACAGTGAAAACGCAATGGTTCTACTGGTTCGTCATAGTGCTCGTATTCTTCAACACAGTCTGCGTTGCGGTCGAGCACTACGGACAACCGAACTGGCTGACGCAGTTTTTGTGTAAGTACTTACTAGCGGGCTTGTGAGATCCGAGTCCAATCGTTGTGCTCTTACCTTTGATTAGACTACGCAGAGTACGTGTTCCTTGGACTATTCATGATGGAAATGTGGATTAAGATGTACGCACTAGGGCCTCGGATATACTTCGAGTCATCGTTTAACCGATTCGACTGTGTCGTCATCAGTGGTTCGATTTTCGAAGTAGTGTGGTCGGAAGTGAAAGGAGGATCGTTCGGTTTGTCCGTGCTGAGAGCGTTGCGATTGCTGCGAATATTCAAGGTAAACTGCCTCACTGCTTCCAGTGTGTCTAGAGATTGCACAGGTTTTCACGAATCATTCATTTCAGGTCACCAAATATTGGTCCTCACTGCGCAATCTCGTCATATCGCTGCTCAATTCGATGCGATCCATCATTTCGTTGCTGTTCTTGTTGTTCCTGTTCATTCTGATCTTTGCGCTCCTCGGTATGCAACTGTTCGGTGGTCAGTTCAACCTACCGGACGGTACACCGCCAACAAACTTCAACACGTTTCCGATCGCACTGCTGACCGTGTTTCAAATTCTCACCGGCGAGGATTGGAACGAGGTCATGTACCAAGGCATCGAGTCGCAGGGTGGCCACAAGAAGGGCATGATCTACTCGCTGTATTTCATCATTCTGGTGCTGTTCGGTAACTACACGCTGCTAAACGTATTCTTGGCTATCGCTGTCGACAATTTGGCCAACGCGCAAGAGCTAACCGCTGCGGAGGAGGAACAGCTAGAGGAGAACAAAGAAAAGCAGCAGATGGAGCTGGACAAGGAGATGGAAGCGCTGCAGATGCAAACGGACGGGTCACCACCGCGCGTCGAAGTGTCGTCTCCGTCGCCGACGAGGGGCAATGGGAGTAGTAGCAGTTCGAAGGGAAAGAAAAAGGACGAGGAGAAGGAGGAGGATGATGACGAGATACCGGATGGTCCGAAACCGATGCTGCCATATTCGTCGATGTTCGTGCTGTCGCCGACTAATCCGTGAGTACTCTAGTGTGGTTATGCGCTCATGTCACTGACTTCATTCGGATATAATCTACTCTTTCTCCTCTTCCAGTATACGTTGCGCGGCCCATTGGGTGGTGAATCTACGATATTTCGACTTCTTCATCATGGTCGTCATCTCACTGTCCTCGATCGCACTCGCCGCCGAAGACCCGGTGGAGGAAGATTCACCGCGCAACAAAATTCTCAACTTTTTCGATTACGCCTTCACCGGTGTGTTTACGATCGAAATGTTGCTAAAGATCGTGGATCTGGGCGTGATACTGCATCCGGGCAGCTATCTGCGCGAGTTCTGGAACATCATGGATGCGGTGGTCGTAATTTGTGCAGCCGTCAGCTTCGGCTTTGACATGACCGGCAGCAGTGCCGGTCAGAACCTTTCCACAATCAAATCGCTACGGGTGCTGCGCGTGCTGCGTCCGCTGAAAACAATCAAACGTGTGCCAAAGCTGAAGGCAGTGTTTGATTGTGTCGTCAACTCGCTCAAGAACGTCATCAACATTCTGATCGTGTACATACTGTTCCAGTTCATCTTTGCTGTCATCGCGGTGCAGCTGTTTAACGGGAAGTTCTTCTACTGCACCGACGACAGCAAACATACGAGTGAAGAGTGCAAGTAGGTTAACGGAGACAGCATGCGCAGATGGAGAGTAACGAATACTACTGATATAACGCACCATTTATATTGCAGAGGCCACTTTTTCGTATACGATGGTGCCGATCAACTGCCACGACGAGAACCAAGGGAGTGGAAGACACAAAGCTTCCACTACGACAATGTGGCGACCGCCATGTTAACTCTGTTCGCCGTGCAAACTGGCGAAGGCTGGCCTCAGTATGATACATATCTTATATCATTCATTTTCCTCTTTAATACCACTCCAACTAAACCTTATGGTGTGTCGATTGCTCTCTGTTCTCGCTTTTATTCTTCCAGAGTGCTCCAAAATTCGATGGCAGCTACCTACGAAGACAAGGGTCCAATCCAAAACTTTCGAATAGAAATGTCCATATTCTATATAGTGTACTTCATAGTGTTTCCATTCTTCTTTGTTAACATATTCGTGGCCTTAATGGAAGACAAGAGTCTGAGTAAATAACCCCTACTCTGATATAACTTCATGTTCTATTAATCTATTAAAAAATACCTCAAGTCATCTCAGAACCGGTCTCACTATAGTAAAATGTGAAATAATGTGATACTTATAACATATTTTAAATGTCAAAATCAATCACCAATACGTGAATGAACATGAAATTATTGATATGTGTCGCATGTGTTATTTCAGTTTTGTGCTATTTCGAATACGCATGTTTGAAAGGTTTTTTTCTATGTTTGTCTTTATTTTTTTACTATCTGTGCCGTGTCTTCAGTTTGTTTTGTAATTACTATCTGTGTTAAATATCTACGTCACTTGTTGAATGGCATGTTTGTGAATGCATATCCCTGCTTGTGTTTGAGTGTATCGTTCTTGCATCTCTTGTAGCCGTGTCTGTTCGTAGTCCTGTCCTGTTTGTCATATGCACCAAACGATCAGCTTACGTACTGCTCAAGATCGTTGCTGCTGTTGTGGTTTCACAAACTGTCTTTCCTTATTGGCATGATAACTGTAAGCTGCACTTCTGTCATCCTATCAGAACTTTGTTTGCACCAACTGTCGGTACTTTGCATTGCGATGCGACCAAAACTTTGCATCAACTCACCTTGATACACCTTCCCTTCATCCGGCCATGAATGTCGTGCACCGTATGTCCTAATGTCCTTTTACGAAGCATGTACCAATGTACGAAGCACACATTTGCATCTGACCGCACGCGAATGCAACACGAGAACTTTTCGAATACTTTCAGTTCTCGTGAGCCATTATCATCTTCCTATGTTGTGCCGTGTGAATGTTGAAGCTGTATCGTGTATTGTGAGCGTGCCTTCATCTGATTCGTTTGAACATATCTACATATTTACACAGAGTCACCTCATGCATCATTCAACTCACCATTTCACAAATGTGTCTTTACTCCGACACAATACTCCCACGATTATACACATCGTGTCGTATTTTTCAAATGTTCACCTGGGACAATTTAGCCGAGTGAATGGAGGCTTTTGGAGACTATTTTGCGTGGTTCATAAACATGTTTTATTGTTCACAAAGATTTACTTGTAATGTCGAGTGTCGCAGAAAATGTCTAACTCAAATTAAACCTATTTGTCTCAGACCGTTCCTATTGCGATCCCTTTTCGATAAAATCCCTTCCAGATGTTATGTTTCACATTTGTCTATGTCCTTTTTTGCCCTCAAGGGCATATATTTAATTCCACACTAGCGTTCTCCACCCCTTTTCTATTGAATAATATTTTTTGTTTGTTTTACTTTCGTGTCTCTTTCAATGTTTCTCAAATTAATATATTATACGACTTACCATTATGCGCAGTATCACAATCAAGGAAAAGAGTTTGAGAAATCGTTAAAATATCTCAACATGGGATTTACCGGGATGTTTAGTGTTGAAACGATACTAAAAATAATAGGATTTGGCGTTAAGGTGGGTATATAAACGGTATACGACGATTTGCATTATTGCAACCTCGTACACAATTTTGTTGCGATGGCAATGAAAATCAATCGAACGTGTTACTCGTAGCGTATATTCATTTATCCATAGTACTTCATGGCATTTTCATAGAATCTTACGTTTGTTTTTTTTTTGTTTTTTCCTTCGATGTTTTAAATGCTCTCACCTCATATGAACGTTAGTTTTCTGGTAGAACAGACCTACATTTGCATCAGTAATTGAATGGTTTTTGCATGAAATATGAACACATTTGGTTTGATCATGGGTTTCATTTGATGTCACGTTCGTCGCTTTATCATTTAGCACTCAAGTCACTGTGCTACTGCATGATACACGATCCTCCTAGAGCATGATAAACAAAGACAGTGAAGTGAAATATTTGCCAAAAAGACGTTTTTATCTAAACAAAGATAATATTTGTTAAACTTAAAAAGGTTATATTGAGCTATAATATTGTATATTTTATATGCCAATATACATCATAAGGCTTGTTTAACTTGCTCTGTCTTTGTAACATCCTCACCATACGTACTTCGTCCAATGCATGTGCATGATTCACAAAAACACAAAACTATTAATTTTCTGAAAGCATCTTGGGCATGTATTAGCATGAACCATATCTTATACTTATGTTCTCGAAGAACCTATAGTGTCATTGTTTAAAAAAATGCTCGCCAAATGCACCGCTGTTTTTGATCTTAATTTCAAAGGGTTTCTGGTATATGTCACAAATGATTTTTTCGGTTTGTTATTATTGTTTGTTTTTGGTTCGATGTGAAAAACTTGCAATTTGCATGCTGTAACAGTTGTCTATTTGGATGACAAGCTTTTAAGTATTTTATATACGTATTGGGTACACAACGGATGATTTATTAGAACAGGAATTGAAAATGCGAAGCGATAAGACTGCAAACCAAGGCAAGCAACTATCAGACCGGCAAAAGCGATCCATGCTTACTCTCTACTCTCCATCGTCGCTACTGAAACACTTTCCAAAGCTATGCCCTTTCATATATTAAAACTACTCTTAAGAACAAAATTTGCTGATTTGCAACTACCCCTGTTCCCTTCCTGCAGTTTCACGATGCGCCAACGACACTGATTGATATTCTGAGCTTCATGAATTTGGTATTCACGTTCTTCTTTTTACTGGAAACTATTATGAAACTTATCGCTTATGGATGTAAGGTTGGTACAATCGACGAGAGAATCATCTGAGAAATGAATAATCAGCAGTCGAGAGAGAACAAAAAAACAATTGCTTAACAAGCCGGAGACAGGCATCTAACGTATTTAGTACTTGTGTCATCTTCTGTTTTCGCTTCCAATGCATCCGTGATCTTTATTTCTTTCTTTCAGTGTATCTAATTCTTTTTCATTGTTCAATGAACCATGCGTACTATGGTTATGTTGAAATGCAGGGTACTAAGGATGAACGGTTTGAAGATTGTTTTGTTTCGTTACGATCATTTCAGCATAAGTAAAAATGTTCATCAATAACTTCCATAACTTCCGAAAAGCCTTCATTTTTTTCGAATACTTATTTTAACACTTGGAACGTGTTACTCGTAGCGTATATTCATTTATCCATAGTACTTCATGGCATTTTCATAGAATCTTACGTTTGTTTTTTTTTTTTTCTCGATTTAACCGCGCTGTCAAAAATAAAATTGGGAAAAACCAAACCGTAGAACGAAAAACAAAACACAAAACGAAAAGGAATTATTGTATTCAGCAGAATTGGTAGGAAAAATACCTGCATGCCAATAATTGCGTAGATAAAAAATAGCATGGCAATCAGCAAACAGACATATGGCAGTGCTTTGAATGATTGAACAAATGTCCAAAGTAATATACGTATTGTATAACCTTGTCGCAGTAGTTTGATTAATCGTGCAGCACGAAACAGTCTTAGGAATCCAACGTTGAAGGAATTTTCCTGTATTTTGGTTTGTTAATGGAAATAGAAGAAAAGACATACAAATCAGACGAATATTCAAGTACAATATCAAAACACGTTACACAAATTTGGGTGATTGTCAGTGAAACAGTCACACGCATCCGTTACTTACCCCTAATTCTAAAACTAAAGCGTCGATAATACTTCCGATTACTGTTATAAAATCGAATATGTTCCAAGGGTCCTTGAAAAAATTCTGCTCGATAGGGAAAATATTTAGCATTTTTGAATCGCAAACATTACGCACAATTTTCGTGTTTTGAAAAGAAAGAAAGAAACAGACGATAAAGTCAGTAAGCGTTATAATTGAATAAACATTGAGTCTGTAGATGGAGCACGATCGATGATGTAAACGTGAATGTATATAAGTGTTTTTTTATGAAAATGTAACTGAAGTGACGATAAAGAAAAGAGAATGAGGATGGACTAAAAAATGAGAATTTAATTAAAACAATTATGAAAACTAATAAATGGAACAAAATACAGTTCAAAGAAAACTAAAATAAATATCTACTGGAAATATCCAGAATGAAGCTACGAGATCTACATACGTAGAAGGTGATATACTGTTTGACAAAGTAGAATGTAATGTGTAAAAAGATCAAGCAAAATATGCAAAACAAAAACAGCTTCGAACAGAGTTGATATGAACAACGGAAATAATCAAGAGGAAAAACAAAATCTATACAACTGTTAAGAAACGAATTCATCTAGGCCTCGTCGAATGAGCTTTGCCGACTAAACTAAAACCTATTGGTCTGTTGGTTGGATTTAGTCAAACATAAAAGTTCTATCTCACGAACTCACAATATTTAGAACAGGTAGAAGAATTGTACAGAAAGTCAATAATCAAAAAAGTGACAAAAAAAAAAACAAATATGACTGATGAACTATGAGAACCAAAAAAATAATGGATCACAGCTAAATGCAATATTATTAAGATTGATTTTCATTGCCATCGCAACAAAATTGTGTACGAGGTTGCAATAATGCAAATCGTCGTATACCGTTTATATACCCAACGAACGTGACATCAAATGAAACCCATGATCAAACCAAATGTGTTCATATTTCATGCAAAAACCATTCAATTACTGATGCAATCATCATGCAATGATAATACAAGGTTGATTTATGATGATAGATAATAAAATAGCAAAAAAAGTTATATTTACAAAAACATTAAGCATAGAAATCATACAAAATAATCTTTTTTTTTACAAACAACATAATATTCTAAAAACTTCGTCAGTAAATAAAATAGAATTGAATATATCTCTATTTCTATTGAGAATCATGGTACTTGAGTTAGTACTTGAATGCGATGTATTTTTCTTATTTACATTTATTCTTCTTCTCATTTTTTTGAAGCTCTATGATTCAACAAAGTTTTTGAACAGAATAGCTCTATGAAAAAAATAAAGTAATTATTGTTTGATTGTTTCGATAAAAATATTTAAAATAAAGCCAAAATAATAACTAGGATACACTGATGGCAAAGATTTGATTTGCTTCGTTATTCCTTGAAACGATATAAATTGATAATTGATGAACGAAATATTATTATGAATCATGTGAACTATACTTACCGCACACGTTTCCGGAGATCCTATTTATATTATATAAAGATGAAATAAAATATTCGCTAAACGTACCTTAATGGCGTTTTAGAAACATTTCTTCACAGCCTTCTGCTATAAAAGTAGAGTATCTTCTCAAACTGTATTGTTGGTATTATGAGGTATGTAAAAGCAATGGCATGCATATCTTACCTGCACAGCAGAACGTTCCAGAAACAACGAAGCTTGTCAAACCTTTGCACGAGGTGTTAGAACAATATTTCAACATTATGAAGGAAATGTGATGAGCTTGCTGACAAAAAAAAAAACAAATATGACTGATGAACTATGAGAACCAAAAAAATAATGGATCACAGCTAAATGCAATATTATTAAGATTGATTTTCATTGCCATCGCAACAAAATTGTGTACGAGGTTGCAATAATGCAAATCGTCGTATACCGTTTATATACCCACCTTAACGCCAAATCCTATTATTTTTAGTATCGTTTCAACACTAAACATCCCGGTAAATCCCATGTTGAGATATTTTAACGATTTCTCAAACTCTTTTCCTTGATTGTGATACTGCGCATAATGGTAAGTCGTATAATATATTAATTTGAGAAACATTGAAAGAGACACGAAAGTAAAACAAACAAAAAATATTATTCAATAGAAAAGGGGTGGAGAACGCTAGTGTGGAATTAAATATATGCCCTTGAGGGCAAAAAAGGACATAGACAAATGTGAAACATAACATCTGGAAGGGATTTTATCGAAAAGGGATCGCAATAGGAACGGTCTGAGACAAATAGGTTTAATTTGAGTTAGACATTTTCTGCGACACTCGACATTACAAGTAAATCTTTACACCAGGTGCAAACAACAAGAAAATAATTCGACTATACTAATCAAACAATAGGAACGATAAATTTGAAAAATAATACATTCAAAAACCATACAGCTACACTTCAACGGAGATCTCATAACTGTGAACTGTCCCTATCATCACATTACGGACGGAAAAATTTGTTCAGAAAGGGAGAAGGAAATGTTGGACAATTCCTATTATTTACATTTAGCATGTGTATGACTGCATTGATCGTGTTTGTTCCTCGCTGCAAAAGTTCAAAAACTTCCCACAACATACAAGGAGTATTTCTTTTGAAGATTTTTTGTACAATTTAGAAGTGCTTCTACACTACTGCGCAGCGAATCCTTCGTATCATGAAATGGTTGAGCATTGGGGAATGAGAATGTGAAGCAAACTTCACCACACCGCTCGAAACATGATCATGAAATGGGTCCAGCACGTTCAAGAACGCATGGTGTATGTAACGTATATTTGCGATATTTGAGAGATAAGAGTCTGCCATTTAAAAGGGATAACTAGGTAAACAGTAAGGGGCGATTAAAGACTACAACATAAAACGAGGAAAACGCATACGCACCTTCATCATCAGCAGTAACGTGTTGAAGACGATCAGCATCATTATAAAGTACTCGAATGGCGTCGAGACGACGATACGCCACACTTTGTATTTAAAACTATTCCGCTTGTTTGGCATGTAACGCTCCAGAGGCCTAGCACCTATCGTAAAGTCTATGCACGATTTCTGGGAAGGAAGAAGTCATGGAAAACATATCGTTTTGTAGTTGTTGCTTTTGTTGGCAAGAAGAAGGAATAGTTTAGTAAAGTCGTTAGAAAGGCAAGCAAGTGAAGGGAGTGCTTTTACCTGATTTTTGTCTATCTCCCCATCCTGCAGTTCCGCTTCACCTTGCTCTTGGAATGTAATGATAATCAAGGCCACGAATATGTTAACAAAGAAGAATGGAAATACTATGAAGTACACTATATAGAATATGGACATTTCTATTCGAAAGTTTTGGATTGGACCCTTGTCTTCGTAGGTAGCTGCCATCGAATTTTGGAGCACTCTGGAAGAATAAAAGCGATATAAATCTTTGCCAAAAGCCTATAATCCTTCTGTACAGCTTAATTATTCTTGATTGATATTTAATGGAATTTTATATCGCTTAAAGATCGGTACAAATACTGTTATGAAGAAAAAGGCAATGCTTGTCCTTCTAGGTAATAACTTAATTATTACAAATTTAACACATCGCAGTATTTTAAAAAATCACGTAGCTTTATCTCCGATTTCTAACCAAAGATCTAGTCGATAGTATAGGTATCAAATAATCTTTATATGTTGACTTATTACTTCACTAGAACTTACAATGCATAAATGCTATACAATTTTAATATACTTTCTTTACGTTTTCTCACCATAATGACCATATTTGTTCTGTTTCTAGTGAAAGGTTCTCTAGTACGCGACGTCGTCTCATCGAAAGACGTGAAAGTTGTAGGATTTTTTATCTAGAATACAGTACTCCACTCGCCTGCAGGATTTGAACTCAATGTACAGTTTGATAGTAAAAAAATGTGATAAGTTAGTTTGTTCACTAGTTCGCTTTTGGTTCGTTTTTACCCATTTCTTTCTCTCTCTTAAGTTTGATTTGAATTCAATTTCGGTTACATTAGAATGACCAAAGAAAATTGCTGCGTTCTATGCTATAGCACATATTTTCCAACATAGCTGATTGCTTTTTCCATTACATTACATTAGTTACATTTTAGTGCAGTTCTTACATTAGATTCAATATATAGGATAGTGTTTTATTATCTATTTTGGAATGTTTTTCTAGTAATTTAGATACGTTTTCAACTATTCCTGTTATTACCACAACTAGGGGTGATTGAAATAGAATGCATTCTTGTTCAAGTGTTTTGTTTACAATAAGTTAGCCAATTCCCATCCCTCATATAAAACTATAAACTCACTATCTATTATATATAATCAATTTGATTTTTTGTATAAGCTCTAAATACAAGATTCCAAAATGAAACAAACCCCTTTTGCCTATAGACATAATTCCAAATTGCATTCTGAAAGATACGTTATACTAAAACTCCTACGGTCTAGAGTAAAACGTATGCTTAATAATAGATTGACCAAGCCATTGATCAAATCTCAGCAGTGCTAAGTAAAAGTAAAACTCATTCCCAGCTCTCAGCTGTAAAAAAATAGCACATGTAGACACTGTCAACTCGATCGTAAATAGTCGCGCAAAGATCGAGTTATTTATTCACTCACTAGAATAGCAGTCGTTTTGTACCGAATTGCTGTACCAAGCAAGAAAGCTACAACAATTAAAGCTAGACCGGTTTCAAGTCTAGACTCCAAACGCAGCATTCGAAGTGTGCAAACGCAGTACTGAGATAAGAAATCACTATAGATTTTTCAGACCCACTCACTATCCAAGTTACTTCGTGGAAGGATAAATCTTTGCCAAAAGCCTATAATCCTTCTGTACAGCTTAATTATTCTTGATTGATATTTAATGGAATTTTATATCGCTTAAAGATCGGTACAAATACTGTTATGAAGAAAAAGGCAATGCTTGTCCTTCTAGGTAATAACTTAATTTTTTTTTTTTGCAAACGTTACAGTTAATTATAGTTCTTGTTCTGTTTGTAGTTCGATAACTGTTTTTACCATAGTGTTGAGGTATGCAACAAACTGACCGAAAGTTTTCAAATAGAAGCGAGAGAGTTAAAATTAGTATGACCCCGTACATGTCCCAAACGCTGTTGATTCAAGCCTGTCTTATAACTGATTTTTTCTTGTCTTAAGTTGGTCTCGAAACTTACTTTTTGTTTGTTTGTTTGTTATACTTTTGTTTTTGTTTACTGTTGTATATATGTTTAGTTCTTTGAAACACATTCAACTCATTGTGAGCGCGTTTAAATTGTGTAACGAAGGCCATCAGATGGGGCCTCTAACCTCGTGTGCGCAATTTAAACGTTCACCGTGGTGTCGACCCACAATGCGCGAACGAAGAAACTATACTACATTTCCGCCTGAACTTAGGTATTTGGGAATATTGAGCTAGATCCTGAATCATCTATTACTAGACACAACAACTTCCGCTCCTTTGTCCAAGGGCTGATGCTACTGTTCAGGTAGGTGTCCGATAACACTGCTGTCATATGGTCAATAGCATAAGACTTGATGTACTACATTTCATAGCAAGACTAACTACTGAGAACTGCAACTACTCCTTCTATTCACTCTATGTCAACTACGTTTATTTAAATATCACAACAAACACTTTCAATACAAACTCTACTGAATGTCAGTTATCTATGAAGAACTCTGCAGTTACTTTCACGTTTTAGACCGTCTAATGCAAAGTACAAAATCTGATATATCATTCTTACAAAATCTTGCTCCAACCTCCAAATTCCCCAATGAAAGATCGTCAAGGCGATAGATTTACGATTTAAAACTTTTAAAAAATCTTCAAACGTGCCATTTCTGAGAGTAGATAAAGAACTTTGTAGCATCATATGAGCACATGTAGACACTGTCAACTCGATCGTAAATAGTCGCGCAAAGATCGAGTTATTTATTCACTCACTAGAATAGCAGTCGTTTTGTACCGAATTGCTGTACCAAGCAAGAAAGCTACAACAATTAAAGCTAGACCGGTTTCAAGTCTAGACTCCAAACGCAGCATTCGAAGTGTGCAAACGCAGTACTGAGATAAGAAATCACTATAGATTTTTCAGACCCACTCACTATCCAAGTTACTTCGTGGAAGGATAAATCTTTGCCAAAAGCCTATAATCCTTCTGTACAGCTTAATTATTCTTGATTGATATTTAATGGAATTTTATATCGCTTAAAGATCGGTACAAATACTGTTATGAAGAAAAAGGCAATGCTTGTCCTTCTAGGTAATAACTTAATTATTACAAATTTAACACATCGCAGTATTTTAAAAAATCACGTAGCTTTATCTCCGATTTCTAACCAAAGATCTAGTCGATAGTATAGGTATCAAATAATCTTTATATGTTGACTTATTACTTCACTAGAACTTACAATGCATAAATGCTATACAATTTTAATATACTTTCTTTACGTTTTCTCACCATAATGACCATATTTGTTCTGTTTCTAGTGAAAGGTTCTCTAGTACGCGACGTCGTCTCATCGAAAGACGTGAAAGTTGTAGGATTTTTTATCTAGAATACAGTACTCCACTCGCCTGCAGGTCCTTTTCCCAGAACACCACCGTAGCCTTAGCAGTAACACTTGCATTATCCTATGATAAAAACAAATCTTAGCTATAACCTACTTCTTGTAATTAGCAGGAGTACCACGTTGCTCGTGTTGCTCTTCTTGTCTTCTATGCCAGCGTTATCGTTTGCAAATTGTTGCTCTAGTAAAATATATATATATATATATAAAATACCGGATATGACACAAAAACACACTACCAACAGTATGACCCGACACACGAAAACAAGCCCTTCCGTGTTAATGCAATGTTCACCATGATTGCCACTAATACTTTAACATGTTGATCTTGTATGTACCTTCCTCCTTCCGTATGTAAATGTTATTATCCTTTGGCGTACGTTGCGTGACTATGTGTGTTGTCTTCTGCTAGTCGTTTTTTTAGATTGGCGACTGCAAACAACTAGCTCGTGTAAGCTCGTTTGTGTACAGGTTCCGTATTTTGAGAAGTTACCCACCAGAGCGCAGCAGTAAGTGAGCCTTCCGCAATTCATCGTCCACGTCTGGCTGTTCCAGATAACGCTCGACAAAAGTATTGAAGTTTATAACATTTTCTCCCTAAAGTAGTAGTATTTGGTACAACGAATGTTTTGAGCTGGAAAACTGAACTGAACTTCAATACTTTTGAATAAAATTATTACTCATGTTGGCATGTTGTACATACGTTTTTTTTTAATCTTACGTTTGTTTTTTTTTTTGTTTTTTCCTTCGATGTTTTAAATGCTCTCACCTCATATGAACGTTAGTTTTCTGGTAGAACAGACCTACAACTCGGACATTGATGTTTATAGATTTATCGTTAAGAACCAATTCATGGCTTGTTTTTCATCTATATTCCTTTTTTGATTATTGACTTTCTGTACAATTCTTCTACCTGTTCTAAATATTGTGAGTTCGTGAGATAGAACTTTTATGTTTGACTAAATCCAACCAACAGACCAATAGGTTTTAGTTTAGTCGGCAAAGCTCATTCGACGAGGCCTAGATGAATTCGTTTCTTAACAGTTGTATAGATTTTGTTTTTCCTCTTGATTATTTCCGTTGTTCATATCAACTCTGTTCGAAGCTGTTTTTGTTTTGCATATTTTGCTTGATCTTTTTACACATTACATTCTACTTTGTCAAACAGTATATCACCTTCTACGTATGTAGATCTCGTAGCTTCATTCTGGATATTTCCAGTAGATATTTATTTTAGTTTTCTTTGAACTGTATTTTGTTCCATTTATTAGTTTTCATAATTGTTTTAATTAAATTCTCATTTTTTAGTCCATCCTCATTCTCTTTTCTTTATCGTCACTTCAGTTACATTTTCATAAAAAAACACTTATATACATTCACGTTTACATCATCGATCGTGCTCCATCTACAGACTCAATGTTTATTCAATTATAACGCTTACTGACTTTATCGTCTGTTTCTTTCTTTCTTTTCAAAACACGAAAATTGTGCGTAATGTTTGCGATTCAAAAATGCTAAATATTTTCCCTATCGAGCAGAATTTTTTCAAGGACCCTTGGAACATATTCGATTTTATAACAGTAATCGGAAGTATTATCGACGCTTTAGTTTTAGAATTAGGGGTAAGTAACGGATGCGTGTGACTGTTTCACTGACAATCACCCAAATTTGTGTAACGTGTTTTGATATTGTACTTGAATATTCGTCTGATTTGTATGTCTTTTCTTCTATTTCCATTAACAAACCAAAATACAGGAAAATTCCTTCAACGTTGGATTCCTAAGACTGTTTCGTGCTGCACGATTAATCAAACTACTGCGACAAGGTTATACAATACGTATATTACTTTGGACATTTGTTCAATCATTCAAAGCACTGCCATATGTCTGTTTGCTGATTGCCATGCTATTTTTTATCTACGCAATTATTGGCATGCAGGTATTTTTCCTACCAATTCTGCTGAATACAATAATTCCTTTTCGTTTTGTGTTTTGTTTTTCGTTCTACGGTTTGGTTTTTCCCAATTTTATTTTTGACAGCGCGGTTAAATCGAGAAATATATAATTATATAACATATTCAGTTTTATTTACGTTATGTTAACTATTAGTTCCTTTTCGCTACCGTTAGCATTAAAACGTATTCACTTTGATCAGCCACAAGCAGGATGGGTCCGTTAGTTTTAGATATTTATACTCTCGGCTTTTCTTCTTTCCAGTTTACTTAGAATAGCAAAATCCTTCCAATATTGTTATCTTCATAACAGTTTTTTTTATATATCCAGTTCATATAGCGAAGCAAAGTTACTAGTGCTTTAATAATTTATGCTGTTCACTTCAATTTGCAATTTTTATACTAAAATTTTTCTAGCAAGAAATAGAGCTGATAAACTATAAATATTCAAAATTGCAAATTCAGTTTGCTTGTTTTGAAAAACATCTATTTGAAAAATGATGGAATTGAGCAATAATTGATGAATAATTTTGATAAGTTTGTTAGAACAGTGATTTTTTCGTGTGTTATGAAAAATAGATTTCTTAAACGAAAGAACAACGCAAACCTTTTGCATTATGCAGGCATTTCGTTCGCATAATAGAGAGTTTTTTTTTTCAATTTGTTCTTTCCCTTGTTATGGTTTGTTGCCACAATTTCTTCCTGT
>KZ067445.1:0-11172 GCA_002091845.1 Anopheles cracens | reverse complement strand
CATACGGTCATCATAAGGTAAACATGTTGAAAACTGATAGAGTTCGAATTCAAAACCAACTTAGAAAACCCTTTAAGTAGTGGTAGCGCTTTCCTTCCGATACCATCAAAGCTGTACTCTGTTATATAAATATTATTGTTTGAACTTTGAGGTGGCATGGAACGTCGCACATATTAATACGTCGATCAACCTTTGGCTTAAGTTTTTCGTATCAATTAATTGTTTTGAACAACTTTCCGTGAGCTACAATATTCGAACCGTTTGCAGAAAACTGCAGAAAGCCCGTGCATAAATTGCAGTTTGCTCAGCTGTTGAAATACACCACCATTTTTCATGGAATTAATTTGCATTCCTATTTGCATGTTTACGCTTCAACTGAACCGGCCGCTTGCTATCGCCACTCTCCCGACACTGCATTGTGCAACGCGGGCACGGGAAGTGAAATTGAAAAATGGCTTCAAGTGGCGCGTTTTCTTTGTTGCAGCCTTTGTTAAGTGTTTTCCACGAACTCTTTAATGAAAATAATGGCATTGAGTGGCTGACACGCTATTGCTTCTTAGCTAAACAAATCGAAAATCGATTTTCTTTCTAGTAGTGGCTCGAGCATAGTTAATGAGAAACTAACTTTTCTAGTTGTTTAAAAAAAGATATAGTATGCATGACAATAAACAGGCGATGAGATACAAACGCTTACCACAACCGTGTCGGTTCTACTATTACTACTACTACGACACCTTTAAGTTCCCCTATCACCAGCCTCCGCTCGGTCCCAACCAAGCATAATGAATGCTAATGTATTCCTCTGCCGTAGCCTACCTTCCCGCGTGGCAGCCAACCCTGCCCGAGAGAGGGAGCCTTGAAAAGTGCTTGCTGTAATCGGTCACCTTTCGCTCAGAGGCTGTCGTGTTTCGTGCCTGCCGATGTGCCGATGTTTTCAAGTGTTTTGAAACCCCTCCACCAGCCTCTTGGGTCGAGCATGATGACGAAATGAGCTCTCCTCGTGTGCGGACGAGTTTGTTGCAAAACGGTTTCGCTTACTGTTGGCTGCTCCCGTTCCACGATTTATCTCCCCTCACGGTCGATTGACGCTGAGTTGGCACTCACGTCACTCGGAGCACTCGTGAGAGTGCTGTAAACACACGTCATCGTTTTTTTTACATCCTTACCGCCACGTAAGAGTGTCTATTCCTGGCGAACGCCAACGGTAGAAGAAGAAGAACGGAAGAAGGGCTGCCACTCTCACACACACACACACAAACACACATCCGTTCTCGATTCGGTTCTAAGCAGGATCGTTGAAGAAGCCGCAGGCAGGAAAGAATTGTGTGTTTTCACATGGAGGCGCCTGGTGCCCCGTAGTTTTCGTGAGTTACTGATGAGTGGGAGGTGGAGGAAAATGGAAGGAGGGGATGAGAGGAATGAGTGCCACAAATTTACACCACAGCTCGCGTCAGCTTCACTCAGGCCCAGTAGTATCATTCGTACAACGCGTTGTTTCGGTTTCGTGGTGCGCGTGGTTCTGCCTATTCCCGCTGGTACTGCGAACCGTGTGGCAAAAGTGGTTGTTTTTGTTTGCCAGCCGTTTTCCTTCGCCGCCCTAAATGTTTCATTTGCCGTGTAAGCAGACCGTGTGAAGCCCGTGTGCGCACGGAGTCTCCGATCTTCACCTTGCCAAAAGCCCAGCGAAATGTACAGTGCGTGAGTATTGAGTGATGTCGGAGTGTGGGGAGTGTGCCCCCGAATTATAGGGCCAGTGTAAGCTGCCCTCTAAGTTACATGCTTCACGCACCGAAATACCGATTGTCACCGTGCGTTACAGTGCTGCTTTTTTCGCTCCCGTTAGTCACAAGTGCCCAAAACTTTCGCCTAACGAACACAAAATTTCATGCGTCACCAGGCGTCTCCATCGGTTGGCGACGTGTGGCCCGGGTGCGACAAAAAGCACGATGATGATTCACTTTCAAAACCCACTTTTTATTAACTCGGACTACTACACGTTTGCAGAAACGAAGCAAACTAAATAAACTAAACAAAGTTTGCCTTCCAATGGGGGCTTCTTCTTCCCACATAACTTTCACTCAGGGGTCAACATAAGTTCTGAAGGGACCCTTCGGTTGTGGTCATTTTCTGTGCGTGTATGCGTGTGGCTGTATGTGTGTGAGTGTTTCGCAATTCCGCAGGGTCTACGGACTTTTAATACCAATTTTATTTATGCCTACTCCGGTCGGTTTCTTTCGCGTGTAAATTGGAAGAAGAAAACATGCCAACAGCAAAAGTCAAACGGACGCGTGTGTGAGAGTCTCCGGCTGCGATCGATACACAAATATTCACAAGTAAACGTGCCGTGGTGAGCGGCATGCCTTCATCAAAGCGTTGTGGTTAGATGTGTGT
This sequence comes from Anopheles cracens, assembly GCA_002091845.1. Taxonomy (NCBI): domain Eukaryota; kingdom Metazoa; phylum Arthropoda; class Insecta; order Diptera; family Culicidae; genus Anopheles; species Anopheles cracens. The sequence goes on along the minus strand of KZ067445.1, from coordinate 8,781 downwards.
GTGTGTGTGTGTGTGGTAATAACACGGTTTGTTATGCTTCTCGTGTGATGCGTGAAATTGCCTGGCCGTACGGGAACGGCCACAAAGACCTGTTAAAATCTGGATGCCTACCACCGACCGACCCGCGGACCCGCGATCTCACACGCGCAACGAGATGAGAGACTCCGTCAGCCTCCGTTAACGAATCGGTACAACGTGCCGATGAGGGTTTTGTAATTTGAAAAGCGCCACCAGCGCTTTATAGCGGGCGAACTTTCCCATCTGGGCTTCATCTCGCTTTCACAAAAGAACGATGAGCAGCACGAGCGGGACGGTAGCGCGAGTGGGGCCGTGTGGGTGCGCAAGTGAAATGGAATGTCGGGCTGGCGTCTTTATGTCTCCGACCTTCCACCCCTACAAAAATGGAAGGAGGGGATGAGAGGAATGAGTGCCACAAATTTACACCACAGCTCGCGTCAGCTTCACTCAGGCCCAGTAGTATCATTCGTACAACGCGTTGTTTCGGTTTCGTGGTGCGCGTGGTTCTGCCTATTCCCGCTGGTACTGCGAACCGTGTGGCAAAAGTGGTTGTTTTTGTTTGCCAGCCGTTTTCCTTCGCCGCCCTAAATGTTTCATTTGCCGTGTAAGCAGACCGTGTGAAGCCCGTGTGCGCACGGAGTCTCCGATCTTCACCTTGCCAAAAGCCCAGCGAAATGTACAGTGCGTGAGTATTGAGTGATGTCGGAGTGTGGGGAGTGTGCCCCCGAATTATAGGGCCAGTGTAAGCTGCCCTCTAAGTTACATGCTTCACGCACCGAAATACCGATTGTCACCGTGCGTTACAGTGCTGCTTTTTCGCTCCCTTTAGTCACAAGTGCCCAAAACTTTCGCCTAACGAACACAAAATTGCATGCGTCACCAGGCGTCTCCATCGGTTGGCGACGTGTGGCCCGGGTGCGACAAAAAGCACGATGATGATTCACTTTCAAACACGGTCGATTGACGCTGAGTTGGCACTCACGTCACTCGGAGCACTCGTGAGAGTGCTGTAAACACACGTCATCGTTTTTTTACATCCTTACCGCCACGTAAGAGTGTCTAATACTGGCGAACGCCAACGGTAGAAGAAGAAGAACGGAAGAAGGGCTGCCACTTTCACACACACATACACACACACACACCTCCGTTCTCGTTTCGGTTCTAAGCAGGATCGTTGAAGAAGCCGCAGGCAGGAAAGAATTGTGTGTTTTCACATGGAGGCGCCTGGTGCCCCGTAGTTTTCGTGAGTTACTGATGAGTGGGAGGTGGAGGAAAATGGAAGGAGGGGATGAGAGGAATGAGTGCCACAAATTTACACCACAGCTCGCGTCAGCTTCACTCAGGCCCAGTAGTATCATTCGTACAACGCGTTGTTTCGGTTTCGTGGTGCGCGTGGTTCTGCCTATTCCCGCTGGTACTGCGAACCGTGTGGCAAAAGTGGTTGTTTTTGTTTGCCAGCCGTTTTCCTTCGCCGCCCTAAATGTTTCATTTGCCGTGTAAGCAGACCGTGTGAAGCCCGTGTGCGCACGGAGTCTCCGATCTTCACCTTGCCAAAAGCCCAGCGAAATGTACAGTGCGTGAGTATTGAGTGATGTCGGAGTGTGGGGAGTGTGCCCCCGAATTATAGGGCCAGTGTAAGCTGCCCTCTAAGTTACATGCTTCACGCACCGAAATACCGATTGTCACCGTGCGTTACAGTGCTGCTTTTTCGCTCCCTTTAGTCACAAGTGCCCAAAACTTTCGCCTAACGAACACAAAATTGCATGCGTCACCAGGCGTCTCCATCGGTTGGCGACGTGTGGCCCGGGTGCGACAAAAAGCACGATGATGATTCACTTTCAAAACCCACTTTTTATTAACTCGAACTATTACACGTTTGCAGAAACGAAGCAAACTAAATAAACTAAACAAAGTTTGCCTTCCCACGGGGGCTTCTTCTTCCCACATAACTTTCACTCACGGGTCTAAAAAAAACACTCTCACACATACACCCCAATGAAGTGCGAATGAATGAAACGGTTCGATAATTGAAATCCTAACAAAACAATCCTCCCCGGGTCGAGTCAACAGTAAAACAAAACTCAAATTGTTTACACATCGTGCCAACAACGGCCATCCCCTGCCACCTCTGCCACATTATTGATCTTCCTGCCTCTGCCTGGCCTCGGCAGGCGAAATGCTTCGCTCGGCATCTACTGTCGCTGCTATCGGTTTGTGTCGCCTGAGCCAGGAAAAATACCAGCTGAAAACAACGGCCAAGACATGCCACCATGCCGGAGCGACGAGCTCGATTCATAAGCCACTGCCGGCGGTGGTGCCATTTGGTGCCATTCGGCGGCATTCGATAGCATGCGACCGCCGATGAATGGTGCCACTGGGTTTCGTTCGCTGTTTACCCCCCCCCCCCCCCCCCCCCCCGGGGCCTTGCAAGTGGCATACCGTCACCACGTTTCCGTACGCCACGCCGCGCGTCACCCGGGCCGGTAGTCATGCGCGCGAGACGCACAGATTCGAAGAATAACAGATTGACGAATTGACAGAAGATTGATGAATCATTAATCAGGGTGATTTTGGGGTGGTGTAGGCCCGCCGCTACCCCGTCGACGCGGCGCGCGGTCGCGAACGCTCTATTTGTTTAACATTTTGCTGAGTGGCCGCTTGACTTGGAAGCTAAATGTCCCAGAACGCCTGGCACTGTCATGCATATGCTCGTGAGTGGATTTGGCCGGGCTACAATCGACGCATCTGTCTGTTGGGTCAGACGAGCTATGTTGATTCATTGCCATTGTGCGTGTGATGTATGAATAGACCTGCTTCTTACTTGTAATTCGATTTTTGACATTAAATAGACTCAACACAATTTTTTTCGGGATATCATGTAATAACTTTGGGGTTTGATTCATAGGAGCAATAATTTTACGACGACTAGTATACAGCTGTGATTTTTGTTGTGTTCAATTTATAAAATTGAAAAAGTATAGTAGCATGGTATACTGGTTTCATGATACTGTCATTTTTTACTTTAAATTTTGATCTCCTACCCAATAACTTTAGGTGAAATTATAAACATGAGTCTGTTTGCTTCACAAAGACTCTAAATCTCGTCATCATCCTCCTGGAGTCGAGCCTTTAAGCAATCACCTCTTCATACATATCTTCACTTATCATCATTGATTTACGATGCACGCTCACTTTTATCGGTCATTGGATAAAATCTTCCCTACTCATTAGCATCAAACTGCGGCTAGAATCGCTTAGAATATATTTCAAGCGGAAGATTAATATTACATCTTTTATACTTCCGCTTTCACCCCTGGTACAGCGATAACGTTCGCCAATGACGTGTCGTGTACTTGTCGAACGCTCGTTCGAATGCGCTCCGAACCGCTGATCAATAAAGCCCCGTCTCTGTCACTCGCTCGGCACTATCGGCACCCGACCATCTCGAGTCGTTAAGATCCCATACCGAAAGTCACCATCGGCGGTAACGGTGAGCGTCTTCGGTGGACGTAATCTGCTACGGCGTACGGATGCGACTTCCGCTCCAACCACGCCACGCACCGCACCAAATCGGCGGCGACTGGACGTTACTTCAGCACCGACCTCGGCAGCCTTTGATGCCTGCTCTATGCCTTCCCTCCCTGGTCCGGTACCCCGGGTCGCTCCACTCGGGACCGACGAGGAAAGAAGGCAAGCTTTTACGATTTAGATATTAGCATCCAGCATCCAGTATCCTTTCGAACGTCGTGCTGATCGGTGCTTTAGGTTCGGAGGACACGGGCCGTTGTTTTTAAGGACGCTTTGTTCGGACCTCGAGTAGTCTTACTCGAGTAGTGTTAAGTTGTTTCAATTCTTTTGTTTTTCGAAGAGACAATGCCTATCATTAGTGGTGAAATGGTGGATGCTTTGATCGTTTGTGTGTGATTTTGTGGCATCGTGTCGTGATGATTTATATGACTGTTGCACCAATAATGCATAGCCCTGCCGAAAGCACAATATAACGAAATGAGAGTTTTACGTGCCCAAAAGTGAACCAAGACATCCGATCTTTCTTGCAACGATAGTTGTTTTATTATTCAAAAACTAAAATAATGGATTTACACGCAGTATGGCAAGTATACAATTTAATCATCGTTTAACTTACGACTCGCGCTACATTGGAGTGTTTTGTTGGACAATTTGATAAGTAGTAATATATTCGTGAAATCTGTAGCAACAGAATGAACACATTTTTTCCACCGTCTCATTATAACTCATGCACGTTTCAGTGCGTCAAAAGCTGGTTGCACGCAGACTCCTTGCTAGATTAAACCGCACAAGGAAGACAAATGTGAAACTAGTTTTACTTTCCCTGCCCATGATGAGATCATCCGGAGTGTTGCCAACGGTTATCTGGAGCATGAATGGCATGGGGAAGAAGCGTCCTTCGGGCGCAGCGTATCATGCGTGTTGGTTGATTGAAATGACGTTTAAATTTTGTTCTGTACTTTTAAAAAAAGCGCCACTGTATTATACCATTGCATCGCTTTTCGAGAGTTCGAGAGTTTTGAAATTGAATGGCGGTACATCAGATTGTTCCGTATCAACGAAACATTCATTTATGTCTGTCTCATGTCAATAAAAACTTAGACTTACCTTAGAGCATTATTGGAACATATTGCAAACCAATATCCACTATCCACTTAAAACTAAATTGAATGAAAAATGTCTGAACTTCTACAAGCTTCATTTCGAACTAAAGGCTTCCTTTAGCCTTTAGTTTTATCACCGAACTTCGCAGTTTATGCTATAGATATACTTTGCATATTAAAGTAAATTATGTTTGCCTTACGGTTGTCATTATTATCTTGGTACTGTCGAAATAAAAACAGCTTCAGCAGACGTTCCTAACTCGATGCATTCGATTTCCCATCTGCAGGCTAGCGGCGTCCCAAGAGGAGGCGCTTCCTGATAAGGACGGCAGCGGGAAGCAAATGGGTCCGAAGAAGGGAAAGAAGGGCAGTCCGAGGCATCGCACCGGTCCACCACCACCCGGACCCTCGTCACTGTTCATCTTTGCGGAGGATAACTTCATAAGGAAGTACGTCACCAGCTCAGTGGCAGCCATTCGCGCTCAAGAACCTTGATCTTAACGCTCTCCCGCTCTCTCTCTCTCTCTCATATATCGTCTGCACATCAACAGAGCAACAAAATTCATCATAGAATGGCCACCGTTCGAGTACGCCGTCTTGCTGACAATCATCGCCAACTGCGTAGTGCTAGCGCTGGAGGAGCATCTGCCCAAGGGCGACAAAACGGTGCTCGCCCAGAAGCTGGAACTCACCGAGAGCTACTTCCTGTGCATCTTCACGATCGAGGCGGCACTGAAGATCGTCGCGCTAGGGCTGGTGCTACATGCCGACTCCTATCTGCGCAACATCTGGAACATGATGGACTTCTTCGTCGTCTTTACGGGGTAAGTGTTTTTTTTTCAGTTTAAATATAGTATTATGCGTGGAAACTTTTTTCTATGGATGCTTTAATTGTATACCTGCATTGTGAATTAAATTCTATTCATATGCCATCATGAATGCACTTCATTCATGAAAACTCATGAATGACTTGGTTGTTTAGATTTGAATGAAAGTTTTGCCATTTAATCTTACTTGTAATGACAGTTACAGTACGCACAATTACTTTATAGTTAAGTATATATTTAATAACGAAAATGCTAGTGATGCTAGCTATAATCAGCATATAATATACGGTGTAGTATGGCAATTAAATTATCTGGCAATTTCCTCTAGAAGAATAAGCTATATAAATATTAAAAAATAAGTTAAAATTTTTGCCAGTTTGAGAGAAGATGTTGTTAATGCATATCTTGAGAAATGTAAAGACAAAAAGGTGTAAAATATAATAATATTTTTATATATAATAATGTATTATTTAGGGAAATAATATTGTCCCAATGTCAAGATATTTGTGTGCAACGAAGAGGGAACCCGCTTAACGCGGTAATCTAACTCACACTAACTTAAACTAACACAAACGCGGTAAACTAACTCCCTGAGAAAGGTCCAGAGAAAGCTAGCACACTCATTCACTGTCATTGTCCAAAAATTAGGAATAGTGGTCCCCTGAGTGTGACCCAGTTCAACGCGAGCGCTTTTCATCGTTCATCGCGTATCAAAAATTCATTGTACATTGCATCATTTCAATCGCATGATGAAGAACAGCTCCCCTGTACCACGGGGACCAGCAGGTACAGAGCAGAGGTCCAGGAGCAGGCCCCGACACACGATGCATCGTGTAACGAAACGGTCAGGACACTCAGGGCAGAACTCTCTTTCAGCCATTTCAAGGACAGGATGCTCTAGGGCAGACAGGGGTTCGAATGCGTGACGTCAGTGATGACGACGACGGGCGACCGACACGACATCGTGTTGCTGTGTTTCTGTTTCGCTCCCTGGCCACTGGATGAAAGATGGCACCCATGCGCGGGTAGCGGGAACGAGCACAAACGGAGCGGCATAAGCAGATCGAACAACTCCGGAAGAAGGCGAAGCAGGGGCACGCTCTCTCTCGGAGTGTTCATGGGCTCGAGGTTTTGGTCACACGCGCAGCATAACAACAAGGCGCTGCTCCGAGCGGGGAGAAATAGCGACGAAGGATTCAATTCGGGTTGGTTAAACGCCGTCGGTGTAGGGGTGGAAGGTCGGAGACATAAAGACGCCAGCCCGACATTCCATTTCACTTGCGCACCCACACGGCCCCACTCGCGCTACCGTCCCGCTCGTGCTGCTCATCGTTCTTTTGTGAAAGCGAGATGAAGCCCAGATGGGAAAGTTCGCCCGCTATAAAGCGCTGGTGGCGCTTTTCAAATTACAAAACCCTCATCGGCACGTTGTACCGATTCGTTAACGGAGGCTTTTGTTTTGTTAGGATTTCAATTATCGAACCGTTTCATTCATTCGCACTTCATTGGGGTGTATGTGTGAGAGTGTTTTTTTTCAGTTTAAATATAGTATTATGCGTGGAAACTTTTTTCTATGGATGCTTTAATTGTATACCTGCATTGTGAATTAAATTCTATTCATATGCCATCATGAATGCACTTCATTCATGAAAACTCATGAATGACTTGGTTGTTTAGATTTATGTATGAAGAGGTGATTGCTTAAAGGTTCGACTCCAGGAGGATGATGACGAGATTTAGAGTCTTTGTGAAGCAAACAGACTCATGTTTATAATTTCACCTAAAGTTATTGGGTAGGAGATCAAAATTTAAAGTAAAAAATGACAGTATCATGAAACCAGTATACCATGCTACTATACTTTTTCAATTTTATAAATTAAACACAACAAAAATCACAGCTATATACTAGTCGTCGTAAAATTATTGCTCCTATGAATCAAACCCCAAAGTTATTACATGATATCCCGAAAAAAATTGTGTTGAGTCTATTTAATGTCAAAAATCGAATTACAAGTAAGAAGCAGGTCTATTCATACATCACACGCACAATGGCAATGAATCAACATAGCTCGTCTGACCCAACAGACAGATGCGTCGATTGTAGCCCGGCCAAATCCACTCACGAGCATATGCATGACAGTGCCAGGCGTTCTGGGACATTTAGCTTCCAAGTCAAGCGGCCACTCAGCAAAATGTTAAACAAATAGAGCGTTCGCGACCGCGCGCCGCGTCGACGGGGTAGCGGCGGGCCTACACCACCCCAAAATCACCCTGATTAATGATTCATCAATCTTCTGTCAATTCGTCAATCTGTTATTCTTCGAATCTGTGCGTCTCGCGCGCATGACTACCGGCCCGGGTGACGCGCGGCGTGGCGTACGGAAACGTGGTGACGGTATGCCACTTGCAAGGACACTCCGAGCGGAGGGGGGGGGGGGGGGAAAAAATCTAAATCGTAAAAGCTTGCCTTCTTTCCTCGTCGGTCCCGAGTGGAGCGACCCGGGGTACCGGACCAGGGAGGGAAGGCATAGAGCAGGCATCAAAGGCTGCCGAGGTCGGTGCTGAAGTAACGTCCAGTCGCCGCCGATTTGGTGCGGTGCGTGGCGTGGTTGGAGCGGAAGTCGCATCCGTACGCCGTAGCAGATTACGTCCACCGAAGACGCTCACCGTTACCGCCGATGGTGACTTTCGGTATGGGATCTTAACGACTCGAGATGGTCGGGTGCCGATAGTGCCGAGCGAGTGACAGAGACGGGGCTTTATTGATCAGCGGTTCGGAGCGCATTCGAACGAGCGTTCGACAAGTACACGACACGTCATTGGCGAACGTTATCGCTGTACCAGGGGTGAAAGCGGAAGTATAAAAGATGTAATATTAATCTTCCGCTTGAAATATATTCTAAGCGATTCTAGCCGCAGTTTGATGCTAATGAGTAGGGAAGATTTTATCCAATGACCGATAAAAGTGAGCGTGCATCGTAAATCAATGATGATAAGTGAAGATATGTATGAAGAGGTGATTGCTTAAAGGCTCGACTCGAGGAGGATGATGACGAGATTAAGAGTCTTTGTGAAGCAAACAGATTCATGTTTATTATTTCACCTAAAGTTATTGGGTAGCAGATCAAATTTGAAAGTAACACATGACAGTATCATGAAACCAGTATACCATGCTACTATACTTTTTCAATTTTATAAATTAAACACAACAAAAATCACAGCTATATACTAGTCGTCGTAAAATTATTGCTCCTATGAATCAAACCCCAAAGTTATTACATGATATCCCGAAAAAAATTGTGTTG
>KZ067440.1:87609-98160 GCA_002091845.1 Anopheles cracens | reverse complement strand
ACAGAAGAAAACACGAAACGCGCCACCTTCCGACTGGCCGGTCGTTATCACACACACTCGCGGTCCGGAGCTGTCGTCCGAATTTCACGAAATTTCACACGGCCAGCATGGCCCTGACACAGCGCGCCGGCACAGCTTTCCACTCTCGACAGTCGTACGACTCGTCGACGCGCGCGGCTCACATCCGATTCGATCGCGGCGGAGATCGCGCGATAGTTTTCCAGTTCCGCGCGCCCGCACCCGTGTCGATAGCCGCGAGGTTGCGAATGCGAGCAATGCGTGTTCCCACCGCTAGGATCCAGCTGTAAATAGAGGCGCTGGCGATGCCGCGGCTTCGGCGTGGAGTGGACTGAGCTCGGGTTCGGTTCGATTCGTCGCGGAGCGTCTTGGGCCGCGAGTTTTGTTATCGCGTGTCCGCTGCGCGTTTGGCTTGCTCTCCCGCTCACGGAGAGCTGTCCGGTGCGCTCCAAAGTGCGCGCGATGAAGCACACTTGGCGCCTAGCGCTAGATCAGGCGCGTCGAACACATTTCGAAGGCGGACTGTTTCATGAAATTGACATGTACCGTATCTCGGGCACGGACTCTATACAGATTTTTAACACTCAACCCGGACGGTTTCATTTGCAAACATAACGTCGCACAATGCAAAATGCTTCATTATACATTATTATGGTCGACTCAAACCTAGGCCTGCCTTTACTGGCTTTCACAGACTTAGTTTTTACTTCAGTTCAAGGGAAGATTCAGTTGCGATTGGAACTTATGACCTGTAATACCCTGTGTGTTTATAATTAATTATGACGTCCAAAGCTAATATGGCGATAAATGTTCAATTAGACTTCATTAAAATTCATTTTAGTTTTCAACAAACTAGCATCTGTGTAGAAAAGTACACACTCGTACACACTGCTTTGCATATATCTTGTATTGTTTGTCTTGTTAAATAGTGAAGTAATGAAAAGTAGAAATATCGTTTTTAGCTCGAGCTATTCGATGCTCTTGTCATGAATTTGACACTATCCGTTGTGGTTCAAACTAATCTAGCTAATGGTAAGTCAGAAGTTAACAACGTATTGGGATACTACATTGCAAAGACTTAATGTTTACATTTACATTTAATTGATTTTTCATCTCGCTATAACAGGTCTACATAACAAAGCTTATAATTATGCCTAATTACATATGGAGTCAGGAAACGTCTAAGGATAAACTGTGGCGAACCAAGTTTAAATTAGTTGCACTCTTATTAAAATGAACCCCGTAGCTGTAGGCCGTACTATATTGCTTTTATCTTGGATCTCTGGAAGGTTTCCCATAGTTTAGACTTCCTAACGTAGTTCGACAGCATAACAAACCAGCTAAAATTTGCAAGTGCCTACATGTGAGTTCCAGATACATGAAGATTCCAAATTAACATTAAGAAAGAACCGATTAGAGAAAATTTCATTATGCTTTCTTAGGAAAATTTTACTTAAAATATGTAATTATAATCTATTTTGTTTTGTGGGAGAAATATGCCGCTAGCAATGTAATATTGTTCACAAATTTGTCAAAATATGAGAAAAAGAAAAAAACAATTTTGCTCATTAGCTATCAAGAATATGCATCATTCTCCATACACATATGGATTTTATTACTGACATGATCAGCATGGGACGCACTCGCAAAACAGCGTACTCCTTTCCACGTCCTTGTAGATAAACTGGCCCTAAGTATCAAGCACCCTTTAATGGCGCTTTTAATTTTTTACGGGCGGAAAAAAATTTACACTCATTAAATCAGCACAAATTAATAAACTTCAACCATTGGCGTCCGATAACCGATAACGAGCAATAAAAGAGGGAGTGCAACGAAAAAGGCTAGAAACAAACAAAGCGACAAGCAGCGGCCAGCAGCGGAATGATAATTATTACCGACACCCGGAGGTGTCGCCCACTTGAAGCAAGTTCAACACAAAACCTATGCCGATTGGACATCGATTTTCTCAAGCGTTCGCGTTTTGTTTTCGTTTTTTTTGCGCCGTCGGCTTTCAATTGAATAAACTACCCCCCGCATCAGTTTGCACCCAAAATCGCAACAAACGCAGTGTATCGGTGCGTCGGGAACGAGGGATAGCTATAACAGGTCTACATAACAAAGCTTATAATTATACCTAATTACATATGGAGTCAGGAAACGTCTAAGGATAAACTATGGCGAACCAAGTTTAAATTAGTTGCACTCTTATTAAAATGAACCCCGTAGCTGTAGGCCGTACTATATTGCTTTTATCTTGGATCTCTGGAAGGTTTCCCATAGTTTAGACTTCCTAACGTAGTTCGACAGCATAACAAACCAGCTAAAATTTGCAAGTGCCTACATGTGAGTTCCAGATACATGAAGATTCCAAATTAACATTAAGAAAGAACCGATTAGAGAAAATTTCATTATGCTTTCTTAGGAAAATTTTACTTAAAATATGTAATTATAATCTATTTTGTTTTGTGGGAGAAATATGCCGCTAGCAATGTAATATTGTTCACAAATTTGTCAAAATATGAGAAAAAGAAAAAAACAATTTTGCTCATTAGCTATCAAGAATATGCATCATTCTCCATACACATATGGATTTTATTACTGACATGATCAGCATGGGACGCACTCGCAAAACAGCGTACTCCTTTCCACGTCCTTGTAGATAAACTGGCCCTAAGTATCAAGCACCCTTTAATGGCGCTTTTAATTTTTTACGGGCGGAAAAAAATTTACACTCATTAAATCAGCACAAATTAATAAACTTCAACCATTGGCGTCCGATAACCGATAACGAGCAATAAAAGAGGGAGTGCAGCGAAAAAGGCTAGAAACAAACAAAGCGACAAGCAGCGGCCAGCAGCGGAATGATAATTATTACCGACACCCGGAGGTGTCGCCCACTTGAAGCAAGTTCAACACAAAACCTATGCCGATTGGACATCGATTTTCTCAAGCGTTCGCGTTTTGTTTTCGTTTTTTTTGCGCCGTCGGCTTTCAATTGAATAAACTACCCCCCGCATCAGTTTGCACCCAAAATCGCAACAAACGCAGTGTATCGGTGCGTCGGGAACGAGGGATAAGATAACAGTCCCCGTGTGATAAGGACATGGCAGAGGGGTCCCCATGCATGCACTCACACACAGACAAACACTTCATAAGTGGATGTAATTTATAGCACAAGCTTATCAGTGCGGGCACTTTGGACGGGTTGCAAAATACAGAATCTGGAGTGGAGCGCACAGAGGATCATACTTTGCGCTGTTCCAGCACATTCCGTACTGCGTGGATTATACATGGGGAAGAGATTTGCTTCCATTTGTTAAGCCGTGTGCCACGTGTTGCAGGCGGTGTCCTGGGAAACGATTATCAATTATTCGTTTCACCTCGGGCACATTTCCATGAACAGTGCATATCCTTTTGGATTCGTGTTTCGATTCTCTCTCTCTCTCTCTCTACGAACTCCCATAGCGACCAGACAGTTGAGCGGCAGCTTCCACTCGCACTCGGGCGGTGTGCAATTAACACGACGTGCTGACCCCATTTCCAAGCACATTCCGCAAACGATGGCCGCAAAGGTTTTCTTAAACAAAACAGACGGTGATAAATGCAATGAAACTGCAACTTTCACTCACCTTTGCGTACGACTGTTGTTGAGCTCTCCGCCTGGTCGTTGTTATCCATGGTGGGATAATGATGATGATGATGGTGATGAGACAGGGAACGCAATCCGGGATGGTGATTATCGTAGATGCACTGTTTGCCGCATTCAAACGCTCACGGACATGATTTGGAGTTTCAGTCGAATTGAAATACTTGTTTGGTGCTTCTCGCTCTCTCTTCGTAAGGTTGCGATGTAGCCTACTCGATCCACTATCCTATACGTGGAGAGTTAAAATAGTTCCACCAGTAGGCCTATCGTTGCACATGACGACGTGAAATTGTTGGCAATTCACTAGCGGATTTACCGTTTTCCACGGTGAATACAGACACCCGCAGTCTACGTTGATTACCGATCTATTTCACCAGCCGCCACCTACCCAGACTCATTAGCTTCGGCGCCGACTATACATAACGTAAATAAAACAGCTCCTCCGCTTCCCAGCAAGGGACCACTCCTCCGCAAATTATGAAAATGCAATCCAACCCTCGCGTGATTCACCGGGTTTGCAGGGTGGATTTTGTATCCTCCTGTACCAGCAACTAATTGCCACCGTGTTAACGCACCCCGTCGAATGCTGACGATTCTGATTCCGATCTCGTATCGGTGGCAGGTTGCTTCGTCAGCTTGTACGTTGGCCAGGGCAAGCGACGGGATGGTGCTCCAGAATACTGATCGGTACGTACAGCAACTCGGGAGCTCTGCTTTGCCTCAGCGGGTTTAAAACACTTTTTAAGCACACTTTCCAAAGCAATTGGTGCAATATTTATGAACTTTTCTGTAAATTTGGCGCTGTCAAACGAACCGTCGTTGTTTTGACCAAGGTTTTCTCAAGCGTTCGCGTTTTGTTTTCGTTTTTTTTGCGCCGTCGGCTTTCAATTGAATAAACTACCCCCCGCATCAGTTTGCACCCAAAATCGCAACAAACGCAGTGTATCGGTGCGTCGGGAACGAGGGATAAGATAACAGTCCCCGTGTGATAAGGACATGGCAGAGGGGTCCCCATGCATGCACTCACACACAGACAAACACTTCATAAGTGGATGTAATTTATAGCACAAGCTTATCAGTGCGGGCACTTTGGACGGGTTGCAAAATACAGAATCTGGAGTGGAGCGCACAGAGGATCATACTTTGCGCTGTTCCAGCACATTCCGTACTGCGTGGATTATACATGGGGAAGAGATTTGCTTCCATTTGTTAAGCCGTGTGCCACGTGTTGCAGGCGGTGTCCTGGGAAACGATTATCAATTATTCGTTTCACCTCGGGCACATTTCCATGAACAGTGCATATCCTTTTGGATTCGTGTTTCGATTCTCTCTCTCTCTCTCTCTACGAACTCCCATAGCGACCAGACAGTTGAGCGGCAGCTTCCACTCGCACTCGGGCGGTGTGCAATTAACACGACGTGCTGACCCCATTTCCAAGCACATTCCGCAAACGATGGCCGCAAAGGTTTTCTTAAACAAAACAGACGGTGATAAATGCAATGAAACTGCAACTTTCACTCACCTTTGCGTACGACTGTTGTTGAGCTCTCCGCCTGGTCGTTGTTATCCATGGTGGGATAATGATGATGATGATGGTGATGAGACAGGGAACGCAATCCGGGATGGTGATTATCGTAGATGCACTGTTTGCCGCATTCAAACGCTCACGGACATGATTTGGAGTTTCAGTCAAATTGAAATACTTGTTTGATGCTTCTCGCTCTCTCCTCGTAAGGGTGCGATGTAGCCTACTCGATCCACTATCCTATATGTGGAGAGTTAAAATAGTTCCACCAGTAGGCCTATCGTTGCACATGACGACGTGAAATTGTTCGCAATTCACTAGCGGATTTACCGTTTTCCACGGTGAATACAGACACCCGCAGTCTACGTTGATTACCGATCTATTTCACCAGCCGCCACCTACCCAGACTCATTAGCTTCGGCGCCGACTATACATAACGTAAATAAAACAGCCAACACTACGCCATTACACATCAGTAGTACGGTTGTGGATTCGAGGATCAACTGGATCATCCGTCGTAAACACTAGCGAGTCAGCTACGGGTATAATTGCTGAACCCGACTGTGGATTTTGTTCCAATACACAAGAACTCCTAGCATCCGCTGGAGCGTCCCGGTGCTTTAGTTGTTGCGATTTACAAGCGACAAACCGGTCATCAAATTCTCTCTGGATTATTCAGCTGAAGGCGAATTAAGCCAAGGACATAATTAATAGTTTGTCGCAAGCATACTTAAAGAACCAAACCATGTATTAATCAATGATTTATTAGTGTTGAGTTGATATAAACTTCGCCTTCAAGACGAAGCAGGGATCCGTTTCACTCGTTAAATGCTGATCAATCGCTAAATACCTTGCCAACAAAATGCGTTACATTTGTGGGCAGAGGAGGTGGGAAACGAACAGGGTATGCATATCGCAAGCGTAACAGAAACTACCCTAGAATACACTGAAAATCTGGGGTCTCATACATAAAAAAGGCGTTACGTTTGTTAACTGGGAATTTTTTGAAAGCATCCCCCGCTCCATTTTGATTCCATGTTTTTTTTTCAAGGTCCATTTATACTACAGATCAGTCCGCCCAGAACAATTTGACAGCAAATAGCAAAAGGAGTAAGAAGACAATGATCAAAACAAACTGAAGTTTTTATCAGAACACACTCGTTTTTACCCAGAAAACCTCGGTTTTATCTAAAGTATATGCTAATTTAACAGTGATTCATGCAAGCCAATGGGGGATTCTAGTACTGTAAGAGTGTTTCGTTCGTCGTTTGCAAGGTCTGATAGAGAGGAGGTCGATGCATCCCATGTATTTTGACAGCTCATCGGGGGAGTTTCGTTTTGGACCAAACTGTCAGATTCGTTTACGTTTTGCTCTGATGTGATGGTTGGTTTGATTTGCTCTACCATATCGCAACGGCTGGTGAATGAGGAAGTAGAAAGTAGTTCGTAACAGTGCTTAAATAAAAATCGAGGACTAAACAACGGTATACAAACAAGCACGCTTTTGGACCAAACTGTCAAAATTACAAAAACAACGAAAACCACCAATGCGACAACCTGTTCCCTACAGGAACCTTGGTTTTGACAGCGCTGCTGTCACTCGTGCTCTCGAGCTCAGCTGATCGGAGACACCCTGTGGTTGGGAAATTTCCCGGCAATCTTCTAAATAATTCGTTCGATACGAACTTTGCATATTTAAAATATACGCAACTTTCTCAAATTTATGAAATGCGGCTGAAGAAAGAATCATACCTTCTGCGATGTTTACATGCATGTAAATATTTCTAACGTCACAGTGGCTCGAATTGAAAGTAGGACGCAGCAGTATTTTGCTGTGCTAATTTTGCTTTGATCCATTGATTCAAACCTAATTCCTAACTTATACTAGGTATTTATTCTATTGATTTTTGCCTAGATCTACTAAAATGGTGTTTAAAACAAACGGATTGAAAAAAATAAAGCATTGATAAAAGGAAATGAAGTCCCATTTATAATTTGAGGCACTATAAAATCGGATCATCAAAAAATATAAACAACCTTCAACAAACCTCATGGATCAGTTCAAACTGCTTAGATAATCCAATTCCTCCAATTTTGAGGATTTTGTGTGAAGGATTGTTCGTTTCGAATTACAAAACTTAATCTTCACATAAATAATTAATGATCCCACACAAGCGTCCTTAATGTACAGCACAATCTGGTTATTCTCAACTCGTAGGAGTGATAACCCTAAAAACAATCGGTTTGTTATGCCCGGACGTAATGCCCTTGGATAGTAAAAGACAATATCCAAGCCTAATCATGCCTCTGTTTTTTTTTTAAATTAAGATCTTTTCCAGCTTGTAACTACCCTTCGAACTCAAAATTAAAACGCTACATACAGATTAGAGATGATGCTTCTGGCATCGACATAGAAAGAAAACTCCGCTTTATTCCCGAAACGATAGCGTTATAAAATATTATACCGGAACTGCTGTCCCCTTCGCTCAAGCCGTATCCATGCTCTCCACACCCTCCGGCACCAGGTGACGAACGACTGTGTCCGTTATGTCCACCTTGAAGCTCTTGCTCTGGAGGACCGCCGTCGTGCCCGGCTTGAAATCGTACGCCAGGCTGCGCGTGCCCTTCTTGTTTGCCTCCTCGTACGTGCGCAAGTACTCGGTCGCGTCCTTGCGGATGACGCACAGATCGATGTTCGAGCCGGACCCGAGATCGTTGAACACACCGGCCGCAATCGCGTCCCGCACGAGCTTCTTGCCCTCCTCCTCGTTCATGTCGGGCTTCCAGCGCGACTCGAACACGGACATGGCGGCCAAGCTGCCCGAGCCCATCGTCGCGTACGGTAGCTTGTCCGTCGAACCGTGCGGGTAGATGCAGTAGATGTACGGACCGGTGGTGTCCACTCCGCCCAGCACCAGCGCCGCACTGATGTAGCCCTGGTAGCGGAACAGGAACTGCTTCAGCATCGTATTGGCAACGACCACCGGTACCGTGCGGCCCGTGTTCAGCCGATGCAGCTCCAGGTTCGAGGCGATCATCTGTGTCGTCATCTCGGTGTCGGCAGCCGTGCCGGCTCCGCAGCAGTACATGTTCTTCGCCAGGTAGTGGATCTTTTCGCAGTTCTTGTCCGCCACGATCGGTCCCTCGGTGGCGCGCGTGTCGGCACCGAGGATGACGCCGTCCTTGTAGATGATGCCGCAGATCGTGGTGCCGGTTTTAATCATCTTCGGTGGCACGAAGCCGCTCTTGACCAGTTGAGCATTGCTAGAGACGGGGGAAGAAGGGCTGCTCAGTCCACGATACCGCCCAAATTCGCTTCCAATACTTACCGGCGACAGTTTTCGAAGCTGAACCCTGGGGCCTCAAATTCGCGTGCAACGTCGGTAGTCATTTTAAACGGGATGGAATTTGTGTTTAAAGTTTGCGATTCTCACGGAAACGATGATGATTTTGCCGTTTTGTGTGTTTGTTGGTTTGACAGTTTGTCAATATAGCTGGTAAAGCGGGCTTTACACGTCTGTATAACGACCTGAGAACCAGATGGGACAGCTGTCAAAGTTCTCACTTGGCCGGTGGAAACGTTCTCGCTTCGATCGTGCATTGCAGGAAACCTCGAGACGAGAACGCTGTCAAACCGAATTGTATTTTGGTCAAAATTGTTTGGAGTTTGAAAAATATCGGGTTTTCAAACAAAAATCCTTGTTTTCATACTGAAAATGTTAAACTGTATTGTTATATTTATTTATTTATTTATTCAGAAGGGACTATCCGTATTGCTTACTATCCAACTTATAACTGACAATGATTTCAGGTTTTTAAATAATAGAATTTCATGTTTCATTATTAACGCAATATAATAGATACGGTATTGCAGTTGGTACACTGAATTGGCTTGACTGCATTGACTGGAGCTTGAGTAGAACCCTTTGATCGGGTGGACTCGGAAAGTCGTTACTTTGTCGTCGTAGATACGTGAGTGGTTTAAGACATCTCCTCTATACTTATTCCTTTACAGTGTAGAGGTAGGCATCTACCACAGTGCAGATTTTATTCCGACTGTGGGCTTCAGTCTGAATAGCTGATTCGTTGTTGGATGTTGCTGTTGGAAGGTTGGTGGTTTGATTTAATACACTCTGAGCATGAACCAGCAACGTCCAAACGTGATTTGTACTCACCCAATCTAGAAATCATTCCTCCTATTTTCTTCTAATATCCTTTTTAAATGTTGAAATTTGAGCAATAACTGTTAAAGTTATAATAATTTTCCTACGATACTTGTACTCTGATTTACCAATTATTGTGGTTTACCTTTTGACATTTTTGTGCTAGTCAATCATGTTGTTGTTCTTGAATAGTTGAGTAGTTTATGCATTGTACGAATCAAAAATATTATAGAGGAATTTTGAATACTCTTTAAAACACACCACACCACTTGAAGCGTTAAACGCACTTTTACGTTTACTTTGTATGATGTGATAGGATACTGCGACCGTTGTGTTTCAGTGAACCTTTTTTCAGAACTTCACTTCCTCGAACGTTTAGAAGTTCGAACTGGGGTGTTTTTGCAACCGAAAAAAAACTTTGGTGATATACAACCTAATTCCGGTGACAAGTCTACATAAAAATCCTTGTGTCCACAGTGGAGGCCGACTATTCCAGCTTGCCAAATGTGACAACTCCTGTTGACTGTAGTGACAGTTGCTCTTGTTTGTGTTGCAGTCTTCTTCTTCTTCAGAGGCCCTAAAACGTCGAACGGGGAGGTCGCGCTGCGGAGTTCCAAAAAGTACGCGATTAAACTGATCAGTTTCGAAGCAATACCATTTTCCAGATCCAGGACCAGCGGGACGAACGGATCCTCCCCTCTGTGAAGCAGGTCGTGCCGTGGGTGTGTGTTGTTGCTGCAGCAGTGGAGTTGAAGGTTGTTCAAACAAAAGTTCGTACTGTGCTTTGCAGGAGCGGTGAAAATACACTAGTTTGCAACGAATCCCGTCACCAAATTTTCAAATTTTCCTCCAGCCAGGTGCACCACCGGCACGGTCGTACGATTTTAAAGGCACAAATAGCGTACAGATCCGCGAAAAAGATCCGCTCACCTTGTTTGTGTGGTTTCGAACGCGACAGCGAGCGGGACGTGTGCGTATGTGTGTGTTTGTGTACGCCGTGCGTCCAAAAGGCGTTCTAGAGGGGACGGTAAACAACAGGAAACCGAGGTGAACCGAGTGCTTCGAATGCTTTTAAATCCCACACAAATCGACAACCAAGAATACAATCCGCGCAATCTTCCTGCCAAAGGGCTTCGAAATAAGCGCCCTCGCCCTCCCGTTTCCTGGTGAAAGTAATGTGAGCGGAGACGACTTGACGA
>KZ067440.1:60257-85270 GCA_002091845.1 Anopheles cracens | reverse complement strand
AGGGGATAAAGAAGGAAAAAAGAAAGTGTACGCATTGCCGACCCCAAAAAAGCGGTTGCTGCGTACCGGATGGGAGGGGGGGAGGGGTCGGAAGAAGATATTCCCGGGGCGGAGGGTGTACACACACAACACCGAAAAAGCCCTTCCATGTTGATCATAGCAACCGAATTGTGTTGGAAAATTGTTTCGCTGGGTTGACGCGGGCGAGGGGGGCGATCTGGGATCTGGCGCGCGCGCGTGTGTGTATGTGTGCTGCCGGGTTTTAAAAGGAGTGATAAAAATTGTTTCTGAATTGGCAACCCCACGGGAGCGGAGAGTGTTTGTGTGTTTGCCAGCGGAGAGGCTTTCACCGATTTCCCAAGTTTCTCTCTCTCTC
Organism: Anopheles cracens; assembly: GCA_002091845.1. NCBI lineage: Eukaryota > Metazoa > Arthropoda > Insecta > Diptera > Culicidae > Anopheles > Anopheles cracens. The sequence goes on along the minus strand of KZ067440.1, from coordinate 84,894 downwards.
TCTCTTTCTCCCGCTCTTTGTGCCCCTCCCTTACTTCCAGCCGCCTAAGGTTGGGTACGAATTTCCCGAGCAATGACAACGACTACCACACCGACGACAACGAAGACGGCGGCGACTGCTGCTGTGGTGGTTGCGCTGCCCGCTGCTGTCATCAGTTGGTGTATTTTATTCGAACGTGCATTTGTTTTCTCTTCCCCTTAGCATTTCACAGTGCAGTAGTAGTGGTGTGGTGTGTGAACCCGTGCGGTGGCTGATTGCGTGTTGGCCGTGTCGCGTCGCTCCGTAACGTGCGTGTGTGTGTGTGCGTGAGGGCCGAGACGAGTGTGGATCCGTGTCAATGAGAGTGGTGTGCTAGGGGTGGTCGTGTTTCAGTTCCCGTGCGTTATTTTACGATTTTTACGCATCCCGCGCGCGGATTTCGTGCTCTTCCCGGGCGGATAGGGAGCAGAACGTGGCGAAGAAGACACCGGAACGTGTCGCACCCATACACACTCAATTCACGGTCGCCCGAAACGCACCAGGAGACTTCTGCTCTCGGGCTGAATAGCGGCAGCAGCAGCCCAGCGCCGGTGGTGTGTGTCACCTGCCCGTCCACGTAAACCGCGAAACCGGATCCCGGGGGGAGGGGACTCTCGCAACCCAGCACACCAATTTCCGGAGGGAGTGCGTCCAACAGCCAATGGTTTAAATGGACGCTACATCCATCATTACGCAGGTGTCGCGGGATGACGAACAGCAGTTGAACAGCAGCTACCCAAACGAAAAAGGTAAGCCGACAACTTTACTGCGCTTTTTTTGTTGTTGTTGAGAAGGTAACCGAGGGAGGAACGGGGTTTACAGTGCCGCACAGGCATGGGCAGGCACATCTCGCATTCTTTGCGAAATGGGAAGAAACAGTTTTCCGGCTGCAAATCACACCATAGCCTACTTAGATGCCCATAGTTGTTTTCACGTTGATGTAAAGAAGTTAGCAACGTCGGCAAACTTTCGTATGAAGAATTATCTGTTTTCGTTTCGGAAATAATACATTTGACAACACTTTACCAACAAGTTGTTGCATTTAAACCTTCACTTTAAAATTAATTAAAAAATACGCTTCGCAATGGATATCGTTCAATATTCAACATTTGACTGATCTGATAGTAAATTGCCCAAAATACATCAATTCCAACGAATATATTTCAGTGCAATAATTGCATGATTAAAATTTGTGGCAAAAACTATATATTAAAATGTGTTTATTGGGGTATAAATAATAGGTAACATTAAAATAAAATATCACTCATAATTTATCCGTTCCAAGCAAGAAAAAAAAAATCTTCCCTAAAAAGTACTGTAAAACATAGTCAAAATGCTATTTCGACGGGTTTCGATATAGTTATGTTTTTTCTTCTTCTATAAATCTCTTTAGAAATACTAAATAATAAAAAATATTAAATTAATATATTACTCCTAATGTGTGAACACAAATATCAATTGCAAGAAATGTGCATTTATTGTACAAATTGCGCAACTAGGCTAATCTTAAAAACTCGTAATAGCATGTAATGACAGTTTTGTTATGAGAATTGTAAATATCCACGCCAGATAATACAAGAAGTGCAAACTTTTATGAGATTTTGAGCAAATCTAAGCCTGTCTTACATAAGAAAAGAGTTAATTTTTTAAATTTAACTTAAAATTTATATTTTTAACCAAGAAAATCAATAGCAGAAGATGCTATGACCGCGCAAATTTTGTAGTGATACAGCTTGCCTGTCAAATGAACGTGTAGAGGAAAAAATATGCATCAGCACTTGAAGCTCACTAGTAGATCAATAAATCATATTAATTATCCGCGTTTTATGGACAATAATTGGCACCAATAAACTCGATTTTTAGATAATGGAACCTGCACCATAAAGTAGAAAATGGTCAAGCCTCGTCTCTAAGCTATACACCTTCTTTTTTCATAAATGAACTCCGCAACGTAGGGGAAGTGCGGGAGGTTTCGACACTGTGGGTAAAACCGACACCCCTGCTGTTTTAATATTTACTGGTCTTTTTGAAAAAAATATTGATACACCTTATTTACACTAACTGTTTTCAATATTTTGAACCACCCTGTACTGGGATAAACCTGTCAATTGTCAAAATAAACAAAACTTGTTCGATCGGCTTCTGACAGCCAGCAGATGTAAAGTAGTACATCTGGAACTTAAGTAATTGAGTTGATTGATTGAATTGAATTGAATTGATTGAAATCATAGTTTTTTTTATTTAACGGGAGATTTTTCGGAGAAAGTATCACCCGGGGATTTCGGGGGAGGTCCGGTGGGCTTTTTTTTTGCTCATTATCCTTCTGTCGGTTGGATCAAGACACAAATTATGACTTCAAATAAATCCTAATTGTATTAGTTGCTTTTTTTGTGTTCGACGACGACGACGACAACAAGTCCTTTCCACCGGGATGCCTGCGCGATGCTTTGGGCGCTGTAAATTGCGTTATGACTCATTACGGCAGGGGTGCCTTTTCGCTGGTGCCTTTAAAAGATTTTTTTGCGTATACTTTGCTAAACTCCGCACAGTGTTCCGCAACAGCAGCAAGGTTCGTGTTTTGTGCAAAAATAAATCCGCGCCAATCCCTCGCTTCTCTCCGTTTTAATTAGTTGCGTTATGACAATACACACCGGTTTACAAAGTTTGTTCATTAGGTCGTCGGGTTGAAGGGGGTGGGTTGTGGGTGGTAAGGAGATCGACCGAGTTTTCACTCCCACCGCGTGTCGCGCCGCGGAACTTGGGCAGGGAAGCATTTAATCTCGTGTTTTTCCGACTGTCTTCGCAACGCTGCCGTTGTGGGAACAAGTTGAGCGTTTGGTTCTAGGTTTCTTGTCGTTGTGTTTTTGTTTCGCTTCCCGCGGTTTGACTGTTCCACTGTGGAATACGATTGTCGCGTGGGATCGCGCCAGTTTCGAGCGGTTCGCGTGCCTCATTCGGCGTCGTGTTCGACTTTTTGAGGCCAGTTAAAGTAAAGGAAGCGAAGCGGGTAAAGAGCACTACGCTGTTCGGTTGTTCAGAACGATTACTCTCTGGTGCCGAGGGCTGCGAGGACGACTCTGTGTGGAATCGATCGATGGGAAGACAGATGCCGATTCGGCAGAGGATTGCTCTTTTACCTTCCCCGACAAACGCCTTGTGTCTGTAAAGAAACGTAACGTTTTACTCCGCATCCGCATGTACTTGCGATACGCGCAAAACAAGGAAAACACTGAAATGGAAAGCTGCCGCGCTCGGAGACGCGCTGTGTTGATTTAGAGCACGTTCGGCACCCACACCACCCACCCGGGCGCACAGGAAAAGGGTGCCGGGCGAAGGATCCCTTTTTCGGGCGAACCGCAAACAAGACCGCGCGTGTTGTGTGTGCGAAATCGTGGAGGCGTCGGTTTTACTCGCTAGCTGCGATCCCTTTTCTGCCCCATCAAAGACATCCGAAAGGGTTTCGGCGATTGGAAAACATTGCCGCGTGAAAAGACATTGACGAGATACGGGGGTGACATTTGACGTTGTTAGAATGTCATGCTGGATGTTTTATAATCTTTTTTTAAATGGGGGAAGCATTAAAATGCATTACATCTTAGCTTTTTGGTTAAAGTCTTCCTGGGGATGGTGAAGCATTTCGTTAACCTTATTTTGGATAACCAACGGAGCTGGAGCAGTTTTATTAAAAACCTGTACTGCAATTTTTTTTCACTGAAAACAGATTTTTGATGATTTTAGAACAAATTTTAAATACTTTTTTTTAACTTTTTGTTCTTTACTTTGTAACGTTTTTGAAACAAGTTTTAGTACACAAAACGTATTAGTTTTGCTCATAGATATTAGTTGAATTTATGCTGCAAATATTGTTGATTCGTTTAGTCTGTGGTCTGTAGTTGTTCCATCGGTGTAAAAACTAAAGAATTCGTGGAAATTAATTCGAAAATAGTGACTCAACATATTGCAGTAGTTGATGAAAGTTTCGATTCGATTCTACAATGGGATACATCAGAACTGACTGCTTTACCACTGTGCCATCTGTCACTTCATCTCCAGAAAACGTCATTCTGTCCATTGGCTACCAGACAGTCTGGACACGGCACAAAACGTTCCGCAATCTTCCGAGCTTTCTGCAAATCTGAAGTCCGTTAATAACACAGTGTAAATGTTACAAAATTAATAGTCATTACACAAGTAACAAATCAAAAACTGTTTCAACATGTCTGGAACAAATTTTGGTGGCCTAAACTAGTAAATGAGATGATTAAAAATGTAGAGAAAAGATTAGTACTAAAACTTGTACTAAAAGGGGGCCAAGTCAAATCTGGTAAATACACAACGAAAACACTGCGAGGCAGCCCCAGACACTGGCACTGGCACATTCCAGATAGTCGCCGAGCCTCTCTCGCGCCTACAACTTGTGTGGAGGCATCAGGTGTAGTAATCGGTGGTCTCCGTTGGAGGTTTCAGCCACCCTAAGCTATGGCAGGAGCTGGAGAAATCTCCACCCAGGGCTGTTGCATTTCCATACAAATTTGTTTCAGCGCGAAGAAGGGAAGGCTCTTGGGGAACGTCTCTGTAGGCCAAGGTGCCAACGGGAACGTTCCAAGGCAGAGTGTCGACGGGAGTAGCGAAAGTCACGGACGACAGCTTGCCGGCGACATCGCCTTGGCGAGAGGGCGCCCCCGATTGTGCTGCGAAACCGTTTGAAGTTCTTCTCTCTCTTTCTGCCTGCCAGCGCTCGGTACGTAACTCCCGACGGGAGGATCGTTCGCACGTCGCCGGCCAGTCGGTGGTGTCGGTGTGGAAAGTGTGTCAATAGAAAATGTGCTCGACCACGACGACGACGTCGACGACGAATTCCTCTACAAACTCTCAGGGCCCTCTCCAGCTGGTCTAGTTGGTCTAGTCTAGTCGCGAATGCTGGCTTATTGGACACAAGCAGTCTTGGAACTATCTAACGAGAAAGACTGAGCTCCAAGAGGTGCACACATGTGCGTCCGCGCAGTAAACGCAGACTTCCCGTGGGATTAACCCACACCGAGTCATCCGTCTCCAGTCCGGGCATAACAGTCCAAAACAACAAAAACAACCCGATGACGGAAGTTCCCCGCTAACTCACGCGCCCACTCGCTCCCAGATCGGAAAGAAATCAATAAACTATCAATAATTTCGATTGACAAGACGTTTCCTTGGCAGCGGTTCCGGCCACCACAACGATCCGCACCCCATCAGGATCAAACATCCCGTGGCGCGTTGTTTTCGCCGTTTACTGCCGCTGTTACTTCATTAAAAATGTAATAAAATGCCAGCGTCGATGTTTGATGACGCCCCCCAGGCAGGCGTCACGTGTGTGAAGAGACGTGCTGCTTTCGCTTTTAAAGCCACGTTTGCTGTGCCTTGCGAGGGCAGAACTTTTCCAGCCGAGCTTGGGTGACTGTCCTTGGTCGCGGCAGGCATCTGTCTGTCCGATGGAAACCTGGCGTGTGTGAGAGAGGTTAGGGTGGCGAAGCGTAAAATTGCCAGCAATTGGAGAGTGATGCTTCGATAATTTCCCCGATGTCTGTGAGCTCCGTTTCCGGTTTCGAGTATGACGATAGATTGGGATATTGGAGGACACATTCTGAGAGCTGTATGAGTGTATTGTCTATATGGGAACCGAAGTTGGAGTGATTGGTCCAAGATGGATAAGCAATCGATCAATGCAGACCGTTTGGTGACATACACTTCCGCTCGTCCAGCTCGTCTTCCGAGCAGGAGTAAGCGTCCAGCACCAGTCGCAACAGTGAAGACCGCCAGTGTCCAGTTTTCAACTGCAAGCGGTAGTACTTTTCCATAATCGCCGATTACCCAACCGAGCGGTCACGCAATTGGTCGTGTCAACTATTGTCAGATTGCAATAGTGTTGTGTTCTGTGTCGCATCGGTGGTGGCAGCAGCAAATTGGTCCAACCGGTGATGGACGACTCGGTGGACGATGGAGGAGAGATGCCTCCGGTTGGTGACTTTATTATTGGACCCATCCAATTGCGCCAACAGCTTTATGCTCGTCTAAATTTAATGATTTCTCTCGTTCGCTGCAGAGAACGCACCGGCAGCACCGCACCGCAGCCATTTCCAGGCGGCATCTGCAACCTGTCCGTCTCGCTGTGTGCACGTCCGGGGCCGAGTGGTGCGCTGCTGAAGTGTCCGATGCTGTGATGGCTTATTATATAAATTCAGCGAATAAAACGAAATTAAAATCGAAACGTACCGGCGTCTTACCCGCGCCCCGCCGGCGTCCTAATGGACTTTGGAGTTTGAAGCGCGTGGAAGAAAATAGATGGCGGCCAGCAACGCACCAGCCAGCGGCATATGGTTTTCTATTTTTATTCCCTACCCCATACACTGAATGAATGCATCGTTTAGAGACGGGCGTTGCAACAGCTCCTCCGCAACCCGATCGGTGGGTAGGGCGATTTCACTTTGACCAACCACTTTGGGGTGCGATGGTCCACCGGATGGTGGCCGTGGGGTGTTGTGTCGGGTGGATCAGTGGCCGGCAAAGTGTGCGGCCTTCTGCTTCCGGTTTGCTCACAGCCGTGACGGCGGGTTGCGTACCAACGTTGGAATGAGCAACCTTTCTTGGGCAACTCGCGGCAACAAAATCGCAATTTTCGGCGGTGTGCGTGTCTGTCTGTAAGTTGTAGGTTAGGTTTTCGAAACTCAAGGGGTTTCTCAATAGCATTAAACACATTGATGCCCTATTATAAGTGCGCAACTGCTATAGATAATAGTGGACGGCAAGTGGAGATTTTTCAAAATTTCATATGCTCAAAACATCTTCACCTTTAGTTAAAATTGTTTTTTACGTAGAATTCGCCAGTTGTCTATCGATAAACGTAACAAAAACTTATGATATTCTTTCAATCTACACCGATATAAATAAATTGATAAATGAAAAAAAGAGCATAAATGAGTCTGGATCTAGATAGCTGCAGGTTTGACTACAGATTTTAAAATTTTGGACTAGATTCCAGTTTTGTTCCAATGTGAAGATATTGATTCTTCGTTCATTTCTGCTTTGTCCATACATCCGACTACATGTTTTGACAGTTTGACACTAGATTTCAGTTCTTTTTAGTATCTTCTAGTTGTTTACCGACGGGTGATCCAAAATGAGCCGGGATTTACATATGACGATTTTCCAATCTTCCAATGATTTTCCAATGAGTTCCTATTTCCACTAATTCTGCAGATTTGACCCTAAGTTTGGAATCCGTTTCCTATCTCCCAGTGCTTTGCCGACCACTGGAACAGATCGATGCATTCCGCAGCTAAACGCTACACACTCCCAGTGCCGGATGGTAATAATTGCTCCTGGTGCGCCACTGACATAGATTACGAACTTTCATTTTCACCTTTTTCCAATTGATTTTCCCACCACCACCACCGCACGCGCGAAATGCGAAGAAGGCGCCAGCACCCGAAACCCGGCGTCGCTGGAAACGTTTGCCCGCGCTGCAAAACCGTGGCAGTTATTAAAATAATTGGAAACCATCTCCCTCTTCATCGCTGATCGAACTCGAACCATCTGTGTAATTAATTGTGTCTGCTGCTACGTCTGCTGCGGGGCTGCAAGCAACAGCGAAGGAAGGGTTCTTTTGGTCGATCAAAGTTAATATATGAAGTTAGTAATCAAGCTTGAAAAAGCCCGTGCCAGCGGCAGCAGTTTGTGAATCGGTCGTTTCATAACCGAGAGCAGAGTCTCGGCTGCGTAACAACAAGGGCGGTGACCCTTCGCTGTCCTGGGTTAAGATTATTGGAGCTGTGTGATGCATGGTTTGTGCTGTTGTTCGAGGTTGTGTTGACTCAGGCCTGACGCGATGTTGTGGGCTCTCACATCAACGGCAGCACTTTGTGAAGTCAGCAGAGTGTTCCGTGTTCCGATCGTATCAGTTGCGTTCGTCGTGTCCATCAGCTGACGGGCTAATCTTCCGTTTCGGTGTGTGTGTGGCGGCAGCAGCAGCCCAGCGCCGGTGGTGTGTGTCACCTGCCCGTCCACGTAAACCGCGAAACCGGATCCCGGGGGGAGGGGACTCTCGCAACCCAGCACACCAATTTCCGGAGGGAGTGCGTCCAACAGCCAATGGTTTAAATGGACGCTACATCCATCATTACGCAGGTGTCGCGGGATGACGAACAGCAGTTGAACAGCAGCTACCCAAACGAAAAAGGTAAGCCGACAACTTTACTGCGCTTTTTTGTTGTTGTTGAGAAGGTAACCGAGGGAGGAACGGGGTTTACAGTGCCGCACAGGCATGGGCAGGCACATCTCGCATAGCCTGTCTTATATCAGAAAAGTATTAGGTTTTTTAAATTTAACCTTAAATTTATATTTTTTACCAAGAAAATCAATTGTAGAAATGATGCTATGACGGCGCAAACCTTGTAGTGATACAGCTTGCCTGTCAAATGAACGTGTAGAGGAAAAAATATGCATCAACACTTGAAGTTCACTAGCAGATCAATAAATCATATTAATTATCCGCGTTTTATGGGCTATAATTGGCACCAATAAACTCGATTTTTAGATAATGGAACCTGCACCATAAAGTAGAAAATGATCAAGCCTCGTCTCTAAGCTACAGACCTTCTTTTTTTATAAATGAACTCCGTAACGTAGGGGAAGTGCGGGAGGTTTCGACACTGTGGGTAAAATCGACACCCCTGCTGTTTTAATATTTACTGGTCTTTTTGAAAAAAAATATTGATACACCTTATTTATACTAACTGTTTTCAATATTTTGAACCACCCTGTACTGGGATAAACCTGTCAATTGTCAAAATAAACACCAAAACTTGTTCGATCGGCTTCTGACAGCCAGCAGATGTAAAGTAGTACATCTGGAGCATAAGTAATTGAGTTGATTGATTGAATTGAATTAAATTGATTGAAATCATAGTTTTTTTTTATTTAAAAAATATATTATCAAAATCAATTAGGCAACCGTAATATCTCGTGAGATAATAGATAATGAATCAAATAAGTGGTTTTCATTGTTTAATAATAACACTCCCACACTTCCCCTACGTTCCAAGATCGTACGAAGGCTCTGCTTATCTGCCGTGAGCTTAATTTTGCACCAGACTGTGCCCCGTTCTTGCCAGCAAAAACAAGCACGGCACTGGATGGCGCGTGCAGCTAACTTTTTATTAGCCTATCCGAGGGAGAGAGTGTGTTTCGTCAAGACGGGAGATTTTTCGGAGAAAGTATCACCCGGGGATTTCGGGGGAGGTCCGGTGGGCTTTTTTTTTGCTCATTATCCTTCTGCCGGTTGGATCAAGACACAAATTATAACTTCAAATAAATCCTAATTGTATTAGTTGCCTTTTTTTTTGTGTTCGACGACGACGACGACGACAACAAGCCCTTTCCACCGGGATGCCTGCGCGATGCTTTGGGCGCTGTAAATTGCGTTATGACTCATTACGGCAGAGGTGCCTTTTCGCTGGTGCCTTTAAAAGTTTTTTTTTGCGTATACTTTGCTAAACTCCGCACAGTGTTCCGCAACAGCAGCAAGGTTCGTGTTTTGTGCAAAAATAAATCCGCGCCAATCCCTCGCTTCTCTCCGTTTTAATTAGTTGCGTTATGACAATACACACCGGTTTACAAAGTTTGTTCATTAGGTCGTCGGGTTGAAGGGGGTGGGTTGTGGGTGGTAAGGAGATCGACCGAGTTTTCACTCCCACCGCGTGCCACGCCGCGGAGCTTGGGCAGGGAAGCATTTAATCTCGTGTTTTTCCGACTGTCTTCGCAACGCTGCCGTTGTGGGAACGAGTTGAGCGTTTGGTTCTAAGTTTCTTGTCGTTGTGTTTTTGTTTCGCTTCCCGCGGTTTGACTGTTCCACTGTGGAATACGATTGTCGCGTGGGATCGCGCCAGTTTCGGGCGGTTCGCGTGCCTCATTCGGCGTCGTGTTCGACTTTTTGAGGCCAGTTAAAGTAAAGGAAGCGAAGCGGGTAAAGAGCACTACGCTGTTCGGTTGTTCAGAACGATTACTCTCTGGTGCCGAGGGCTGCGAGGACGACTCTGTGTGGAATCGATCGATGGGAAGACAGATGCCGATTCGGCAGAGGATTGCTCTTTTACCTTCCCCGACAAACGCCTTGTGTCTGTAAAGAAACGTAACGTTTTACTCCGCATCCGCATGTACTTGCGATACGCGCAAAACAAGGAAAACACTGAAATGGAAAGCTGCCGCGCTCGGAGACGCGCTGTGTTGATTTAGAGCACGTTCGGCACCCACACCACCCACCCGGGCGCACAGGAAAAGGGTGCCGGGCGAAGGATCCCTTTTTCGGGCGAACCGCAAACAAGACCGCGCGTGTTGTGTGTGCGAAATCGTGGAGGCGTCGGTTTTACTCGCTAGCTGCGATCCCTTTTCTGCCCCATCAAAGACATCCGAAAGGGTTTCGGCGATTGGAAAACATTGCCGCGTGAAAAGACATTGACGAGATACGGGGGTGACATTTGACGTTGTTAGAATGTCATGCTGGATGTTTTATAATCTTTTTTTAAATGGGGGAAGCATTAAAATGCATTACATCTTAGCTTTTTGGTTAAAGTCTTCCTGGGGATGGTGAAGCATTTCGTTAACCTTATTTTGGATAACCAACGGAGCTGGAGCAGTTTTATTAAAAACCTGTACTGCAATTTTTTTTCACTGAAAACAGATTTTTGATGATTTTAGAACAAATTTTAAATACTTTTTTTTAACTTTTTGTTCTTTACTTTGTAACGTTTTTGAAACAAGTTTTAGTACACAAAACGTATTAGTTTTGCTCATAGATATTAGTTGAATTTATGCTGCAAATATTGTTGATTCGTTTAGTCTGTGGTCTGTAGTTGTTCCATCGGTGTAAAAACTAAAGAATTCGTGGAAATTAATTCGAAAATAGTGACTCAACATATTGCAGTAGTTGATGAAAGTTTCGATTCGATTCTACAATGGGATACATCAGAACTGACTGCTTTACCACTGTGCCATCTGTCACTTCATCTCCAGAAAACGTCATTCTGTCCATTGGCTACCAGACAGTCTGGACACGGCACAAAACGTTCCGCAATCTTCCGAGCTTTCTGCAGATCAGAAGTCCATTAATAACACAGTGTAAATGTTACAAAATTAATAGTCATTACACAAGTAACAAATCAAAAACTGTTTCAACATGTCTGGAACAAATTTTGGTGGCCTAAACTAGTAAATGAGATGATTAAAAATGTAGAGAAAAGATTAGTACTAAAACTTGTACTAAAAGGGGGCCAAGTCAAATCTGGTAAATACACAACGAAAACGGTTGTTGATTAGAAGAAGATAAGATAGTATATAAATGGACAAGAAGACGATAGTATTAGCGCAAAAAAACTTGAAATTCGCAATCGTTATTGTTATGCGAAGATCAATCTATCGCAACGTGTACGTCATACGTCAAAATACGTCAAAATAAAGCTGCAGTTTAATTTAATGACACGTCACACGGTGCGACTTAGGACTGTGAACTTAAAAAGGAAGTCCTCGTGGCAAGGGCTGATAAACATCCACAAGATACGGGTTCGTATATCTAAAGTATCGCAAAGGCAGACTTACACGCTCCATTGAACTCTCGAGATATTTGTGTAGCTCTGCGTTGTGAGTTCCGGTTGAAGTAACGAAAGTTCTGAAGCATCCTCCAAAACCAGTGTTCTCGAGCAATTCTACGCTGGTGCAAAACTCAAACCCCGGAAACGGTAACAGTCGGCGGGTGCTCCATGTGCGTCCAGAACATCCAGAGATTCGTGCTCCCCCACTTATGCCAGGCATTTCGGCCCGGCACAGCACGCTAAAGAAAGCAATTTCGTCTAACCGCCATATCCCGCTTATTCCAGGCATATTTTCTTCCTATAAATCGGTCCCCACCACCATAACTCTCGGGGGCCATAACTCATGCACGAACCGGGCCGACCGTTCGTTCTAGTGGATCTAACGCGCTCAAGTAGTCAGAAAAATAAATCCCCACCGGGGGACCGCTGCCACGATTCGGAACAGATTCCGCTCTAAAAGTATATGCGTGTAACAGGTGCAGATGTGGCGCGTGAACCGCTTTTGTCCAGGGGCGAAACGTCCTAGCTCGCTCGTGCTGCTGTGTGTAGCAGCTGCTGTTCGACTCGTCGATCGGCAGCAGACGGGCCAATTTTTGTAGCGTTTTTTTTGTCTTCCTTTCGCTCTCCCACTCACCTTGTCCAACGCGGGTTCTTGGAGGACAACGGCGTTAGGTTAGGTGTATGCAAAAATCTGAACACCCTGCTTCGTCCTGAGATGCTTTCGTGCCGTTTCTATCTCTACCGTTTGCGGTGTTTGTTTGTTTATAGCCGGTTTGACAGTGGGTTGGAACTCGCCCGAAGATCCGGGCGCTATCAAGAAGTTTGTGCGAATTTCCCACGATACGTGCATGCCCCTGCAATATCTCGTCGATCGGCAGCAGACGGGCCAATTTTTGTAGCGTTTTTTTTGTCTTCCTTTCGCTCTCCCACTCACCTTGTCCAACGCGGGTTCTTGGAGGACAACGGCGTTAGGTTAGGTGTATGCAAAAATCTGAACACCCTGCTTCGTCCTGAGATGCTTTCGTGCCGTTTCTATCTCTACCGTTTGCGGTGTTTGTTTGTTTATAGCCGGTTTGACAGTGGGTTGGAACTCGCCCGAAGATCCGGGCGCTATCAAGAAGTTTGTGCGCATTTCCCACGATACGTGCATGCCCCTGCGATACGATGTTGGAGAAGGTGCTGGCACGAGATTGATTTATTTCTGCTATCGGTGGGGTTTTCGACGGAATTGTTCACGCTGGAGGGGGTGCGTTGTGTTTGGTTTAGTCGTTGCAATCAAATCTACACCTCCATCGTCGAAGTCCTAGCCGCAAGCGGAGAAGTTTACCCAGAGCTTTTGAACTTGCACGTGTTCTGGTTTTGTTGGCTTCTTGGGATGTTGAACCCTAGGCTCTAGTTCTTTGTCGAGTGTCGAAGATGTCGATCTCCCTTGCGATAACTTCGCAATTGGAGATGTGCCATAAAGTCATCCGGCGGAGTATTAAACCCTTGGAATTCTTCGAAAGAAACCGGGCGTTGGGCTTTGTGTTTTGTCCTGTGCACTGTGGATGAACTGATGACATCGGCTACCGTGGAGATACAGAATTCGATATCCCAGCTCGGGATTGGATAACCAACTCGGGTGTATTAAACAGAAATTACATTGGGTGTGCTGCCTTCTCCTAGGCCAGATGATTAGCTGTACCGAAGCGGGCTGTAGTACAAACATCTCAACTCCAACACCACAAATCCCTACTGGCATTGACACCAACCCGTTACCCCGCATCGGTATGCGTGTGTTTGCACACTTGTGGAGGGGGGTTGGAATCGATTTTTTTCTAGCACTTGACATCCCGTACGGTTTGAAGTGCCACTCTATATCCGCACTAGTCTTTATTACAAAACGCTTCACCGATGCGGAATGGTGTGAGTGTGTTTATAACTAATCAAATAGCGAGTGAGACTATTGGGACATTAGACAGCTAGAGAGAGAGAGAGGAGCGCGTTTATTAGCAAACAGGTTTTTGTTTTGTCGCTGTGGTGTGCTACAGCTCGTGATCGGTTTTGGTTTCAAGGCGCACTGCGAGGCAGCCCCAGACACTGGCACTGGCACATTCCAGATAGTCGCCGAGCCTCTCTCGCGCCTACAACTTGTGTGGAGGCATCAGGTGTAGTAATCGGTGGTCTCCGTTGGAGGTTTCAGCCACCCTAAGCTATGGCAGGAGCTGGAGAAATCTCCACCCAGGGCTGTTGCATTTCCATACAAATTTGTTTCAGCGCGAAGAAGGGAAGGCTCTTGGGGAACGTCTCTGTAGGCCAAGGTGCCAACGGGAACGTTCCAAGGCAGAGTGTCGACGGGAGTAGCGAAAGTCACGGACGACAGCTTGCCGGCGACATCGCCTTGGCGAGAGGGCGCCCCCGATTGTGCTGCGAAACCGTTTGAAGTTCTTCTCTCTCTTTCTGCCTGCCAGCGCTCGGTACGTAACTCCCGACGGGAGGTTCGTTCGCACGTCGCCGGCCAGTCGGTGGTGTCGGTGTGGAAAGTGTGTCAATAGAAAATGTGCTCGACCACGACGACGACGTCGACGACGAATTCCTCTACAAACTCTCAGGGCCCTCTCCAGCTGATTGATGCCCTATTATAAGTGTGCATCTGTTATAGATAATAGTGGACGGCAAGTGGAGATTTTTCAAAATTTCATATGCTCAAAACATCTTCACCTTTAGTTAAAATTGTTTTTTACGTAGAATTCGCCAGTTGTCTATCGATAAACGTAACAAAAACTTATGATATTCTTTCAATCTACACCGATATAAATAAATTGATAAATGAAAAAAAGAGCATAAATGAGTCTGGATCTAGATAGCTGCAGGTTTGACTACAGATTTTAAAATTTTGGACTAGATTCCAGTTTTGTTCCAATGTGAAGATATTGATTCTTCGTTCATTTCTGCTTTGTCCATACATCCGACTACATGTTTTGACAGTTTGACACTAGATTTCAGTTCTTTTTAGTATCTTCTAGTTGTTTACCGACGGGTGATCCAAAATGAGCCGGGATTTACATATGACGATTTTCCAATCTTCCAATGATTTTCCAATGAGTTCCTATTTCCACTAATTCTGCAGATTTGACCCTAAGTTTGGAATCCGTTTCCTATCTCCCAGTGCTTTGCCGACCACTGGAACAGATCGATGCATTCCGCAGCTAAACGCTACACACTCCCAGTGCCGGATGGTAATAATTGCTCCTGGTGCGCCACTGACATAGATTACGAACTTTCATTTTCACCTTTTTCCAATTGATTTTCCCACCACCACCACCGCACGCGCGAAATGCGAAGAAGGCGCCAGCACCCGAAACCCGGCGTCGCTGGAAACGTTTGCCCGCGCTGCAAAACCGTGGCAGTTATTAAAATAATTGGAAACCATCTCCCTCTTCATCGCTGATCGAACTCGAACCATCTGTGTAATTAATTGTGTCTGCTGCTACGTCTGCTGCGGGGCTGCAAGCAACAGTGACTTTATTATTGGACCCATCCAATTGCGCCAACAGCTTTATGCTCGTCTAAATTTAATGATTTCTCTCGTTCGCTGCAGAGAACGCACCGGCAGCACCGCACCGCAGCCATTTCCAGGCGGCATCTGCAACCTGTCCGTCTCGCTGTGTGCACGTCCGGGGCCGAGTGGTGCGCTGCTGAAGTGTCCGATGCTGTGATGGCTTATTATATAAATTCAGCGAATAAAACGAAATTAAAATCGAAACGTACCGGCGTCTTACCCGCGCCCCGCCGGCGTCCTAATGGACTTTGGAGTTTGAAGCGCGTGGAAGAAAATAGATGGCGGCCAGCAACGCACCAGCCAGCGGCATATGGTTTTCTATTTTTATTCCCTACCCCATACACTGAATGAATGCATCGTTTAGAGACGGGCGTTGCAACAGCTCCTCCGCAACCCGATCGGTGGGTAGGGCGATTTCACTTTGACCAACCACTTTGGGGTGCGATGGTCCACCGGATGGTGGCCGTGGGGTGTTGTGTCGGGTGGATCAGTGGCCGGCAAAGTGTGCGGCCTTCTGCTTCCGGTTTGCTCACAGCCGTGACGGCGGGTTGCGTACCAACGTTGGAATGAGCAACCTTTCTTGGGCAACTCGCGGCAACAAAATCGCAATTTTCGGCGGTGTGCGTGTCTGTCTGTAAGTTGTAGGTTAGGTTTTCGAAACACAAGGGGTTTCTCCATAGCATTGAACACATTGATGCCCTATTATAAGTGTGCATCTGTTATAGATAATAGTGGACGGCAAGTGGAGATTTTTCAAAATTTCATATGCTCAAAACATCTTCACCTTTAGTTAAAATTGTTTTTTACGTAGAATTCGCCAGTTGTCTATCGATAAACGTAACAAAAACTTATGATATTCTTTCAATCTACACCGATATAAATAAATTGATAAATGAAAAAAAGAGCATAAATGAGTCTGGATCTAGATAGCTGCAGGTTTAAAATTGCCAGCAATTGGAGAGTGATGCTTCGATAATTTCCCCGATGTCTGTGAGCTCCGTTTCCGGTTTCGAGTATGACGATAGATTGGGATATTGGAGGACACATTCTGAGAGCTGTATGAGTGTATTGTCTATATGGGAACCGAAGTTGGAGTGATTGGTCCAAGATGGATAAGCAATCGATCAATGCAGACCGTTTGGTGACATACACTTCCGCTCGTCCAGCTCGTCTTCCGAGCAGGAGTAAGCGTCCAGCACCAGTCGCAACAGTGAAGACCGCCAGTGTCCAGTTTTCAACTGCTTTCGGCTACGGCTGCGGAGTTATGTGTTCGCAGCGGTAGTACTTTTCCGTAATCGCCGATTACCCAACCGAGCGGTCACGCAATTGGTCGTGTCAACTATTGTCAGATTGCAATAGTGTTGTGTTCTGTGTCGCATCGGTGGTGGCAGCAGCAAATTGGTCCAACCGGTGATGGACGACTCGGTGGACGATGGAGGAGAGATGCCTCCGGTTGGTGACTTTATTATTGGACCCATCCAATTGCGCCAACAGCTTTATGCTCGTCTAAATTTAATGATTTCTCTCGTTCGCTGCAGAGAACGCACCGGCAGCACCGCACCGCAGCCATTTCCAGGCGGCATCTGCAACCTGTCCGTCTCGCTGTGTGCACGTCCGGGGCCGAGTGGTGCGCTGCTGAAGTGTCCGATGCTGTGATGGCTTATTATATAAATTCAGCGAATAAAACGAAATTAAAATCGAAACGTACCGGCGTCTTACCCGCGCCCCGCCGGCGTCCTAATGGACTTTGGAGTTTGAAGCGCGTGGAAGAAAATAGATGGCGGCCAGCAACGCACCAGCCAGCGGCATATGGTTTTCTATTTTTATTCCCTACCCCATACACTGAATGAATGCATCGTTTAGAGACGGGCGTTGCAACAGCTCCTCCGCAACCCGATCGGTGGGTAGGGCGATTTCACTTTGACCAACCACTTTGGGGTGCGATGGTCCACCGGATGGTGGCCGTGGGGTGTTGTGTCGGGTGGATCAGTGGCCGGCAAAGTGTGCGGCCTTCTGCTTCCGGTTTGCTCACAGCCGTGACGGCGGGTTGCGTACCAACGTTGGAATGAGCAACCTTTCTTGGGCAACTCGCGGCAACAAAATCGCAATTTTCGGCGGTGTGCGTGTCTGTCTGTAAGTTGTAGGTTAGGTTTTCGAAACACAAGGGGTTTCTCCATAGCATTGAACACATTGATGCCCTATTATAAGTGTGCATCTGTTATAGATAATAGTGGACGGCAAGTGGAGATTTTTCAAAATTTCATATGCTCAAAACATCTTCACCTTTAGTTAAAATTGTTTTTTACGTAGAATTCGCCAGTTGTCTATCGATAAACGTAACAAAAACTTATGATATTCTTTCAATCTACACCGATATAAATAAATTGATAACATGTTCGCCACTAAAACCAGGCGGTGGTGTGGAGATTTTTCAAAATTTCATATGCTCAAAACATCTTCACCTTTAGTTAAAATTGTTTTTTACGTAGAATTCGCCAGTTGTCTATCGATAAACGTAACAAAAACTTATGATATTCTTTCAATCTACACCGATATAAATAAATTGATAAATGAAAAAAAGAGCATAAATGAGTCTGGATCTAGATAGCTGCAGGTTTGACTACAGATTTTAAAATTTTGGACTAGATTCCAGTTTTGTTCCAATGTGAAGATATTGATTCTTCGTTCATTTCTGCTTTGTCCATACATCCGACTACATGTTTTGACAGTTTGACACTAGATTTCAGTTCTTTTTAGTATCTTCTAGTTGTTTACCGACGGGTGATCCAAAATGAGCCGGGATTTACATATGACGATTTTCCAATCTTCCAATGATTTTCCAATGAGTTCCTATTTCCACTAATTCTGCAGATTTGACCCTAAGTTTGGAATCCGTTTCCTATCTCCCAGTGCTTTGCCGACCACTGGAACAGATCGATGCATTCCGCAGCTAAACGCTACACACTCCCAGTGCCGGATGGTAATAATTGCTCCTGGTGCGCCACTGACATAGATTACGAACTTTCATTTTCACCTTTTTCCAATTGATTTTCCCACCACCACCACCGCACGCGCGAAATGCGAAGAAGGCGCCAGCACCCGAAACCCGGCGTCGCTGGAAACGTTTGCCCGCGCTGCAAAACCGTGGCAGTTATTAAAATAATTGGAAACCATCTCCCTCTTCATCGCTGATCGAACTCGAACCATCTGTTTAATTAATTGTGTCTGCTGCTACGTCTGCTGCGGGGCTGCAAGCAACAGCGAAGGAAGGGTTCTTTTGGTCGATCAAAGTTAATATATGAAGTTAGTAATCAAGCTTGAAAAAGCCCGTGCCAGCGGCAGCAGTTTGTGAACCGATCGTTTCATAACCGAGAGCAGAGTCTCGGCTGCGTAACAACAAGGGCGGTGACCCTTCGCTGTCCTGGGTTAAGATTATTGGAGCTGTGTGATGCATGGTTTGTGCTGTTGTTCGAGGTTGTGTTGACTCAGGCCTGACGCGATGTTGTGGGCTCTCACATCAACGGCAGCACTTTGTGAAGTCAGCAGAGTGTTCCGTGTTCCGATCGTATCAGTTGCGTTCGTCGTGTCCATCAGCTGACGGGCTAATCTTCCGTTTCGGTGTGTGTGTGTGTGCCACCAAGTGTACTATCAAATGATTCAGAAATCGCTTCCAGAGCGGCTGACTTGACTTGCCTGACATCATCATCATCCTTCGTATGCGATTCCGAAGTGTGCACGCGCTGGACGGAAATTATAATTTCACAATTATAATTGAATGTGCACGCACCCATCGGGGCGGCAACACATCTTCGTTTCCGCGTCGGTAAAACGACGCCCACACACCCGTTGGCCCACCCACCCGGAACCGATCGACCGAGAGGCGAACCCCGGCACGCCTCGTGGTGGGTCCCTTTTTATCTCGAAATAAACATCTCCAGAAATAGACGCTCTTTTTGCACACATACACACTTGCACACATTGCAAGGGTCTCTAGCGTGGCCTAAGGGCTATGGGAGAACGCGGTCTGCCCTCGCGTATGTGGCAGGCGTGGGCGCGTCGCTTGGGTGGGGGTAGTTGAAGTGGGAACTCATTCATAACGACGAACGCTGCTGCTCCGTGTCTCCCGGCTCCAACTTGACGGATGTGAGCGAAAAATAATTATGAATGTAAAAATAAAACACTGGTGCAGTGTTGATGTCTCGTCTTGCCCGAGTCCCAATTACAATTGCAATCAGTCAGACGGCTCACCTGAACCCGAGACACGTTCCAGGACATTTGGAGACGGTAACTACCCGGGGACGTGACATATATTTAGACGATGGTGTCATGCTCGTTGATAACAGAAAAAGGGACCCATGTAAGACACAATTATCTTGCCCGATGCACTCGCCCTTCGCCAAGGGTTTGCGCCATTTATCGAACTAATCCTGCCTCTGAAACGGAACCGGGAGTTGCAAGCTCCTGTCGTTCATTTTTTTTAAAGCCCCGTGGTGTCTCCGACCGTGACCATGCGTCGTCCCCAAGTGCGCTCATTACCTTTCGGTTTCGTTATCAGCTTGCCTGCAGTGTGCTGTTCGAAGCCGGGGTTTGCGTTTTGTTAAATTGTATGCCTGCCCGGGTTTGTGTGTGCGTGCTGCGCTACTTTATATCACCAGTGCGCGGGGAAGATGTCGCCGCACGCTTAGTATCTTCTAGTTGTTTACCGACGGGTGATCCAAAATGAGCCGGGATTTACATATGACGATTTTCCAATCTTCCAATGATTTTCCAATGAGTTCCTATTTCCACTAATTCTGCAGATTTGACCCTAAGTTTGGAATCCGTTTCCTATCTCCCAGTGCTTTGCCGACCACTGGAACAGATCGATGCATTCCGCAGCTAAACGCTACACACTCCCAGTGCCGGATGGTAATAATTGCTCCTGGTGCGCCACTGACATAGATTACGAACTTTCATTTTCACCTTTTTCCAATTGATTTTCCCACCACCACCACCGCACGCGCGAAATGCGAAGAAGGCGCCAGCACCCGAAACCCGGCGTCGCTGGAAACGTTTGCCCGCGCTGCAAAACCGTGGCAGTTATTAAAATAATTGGAAACCATCTCCCTCTTCATCGCTGATCGAACTCGAACCATCTGTTTAATTAATTGTGTCTGCTGCTACGTCTGCTGCGGGGCTGCAAGCAACAGCGAAGGAAGGGTTCTTTTGGTCGATCAAAGTTAATATATGAAGTTAGTAATCAAGCTTGAAAAAGCCCGTGCCAGCGGCAGCAGTTTGTGAACCGATCGTTTCATAACCGAGAGCAGAGTCTCGGCTGCGTAACAACAAGGGCGGTGACCCTTCGCTGTCCTGGGTTAAGATTATTGGAGCTGTGTGATGCATGGTTTGTGCTGTTGTTCGAGGTTGTGTTGACTCAGGCCTGACGCGATGTTGTGGGCTCTCACATCAACGGCAGCACTTTGTGAAGTCAGCAGAGTGTTCCGTGTTCCGATCGTATCAGTTGCGTTCGTCGTGTCCATCAGCTGACGGGCTAATCTTCCGTTTCGGTGTGTGTGTGTGTGCCACCAAGTGTACTATCAAATGATTCAGAAATCGCTTCCAGAGCGGCTGACTTGACTTGCCTGACATCATCATCATCCTTCGTATGCGATTCCGAAGTGTGCACGCGCTGGACGGAAATTATAATTTCACAATTATAATTGAATGTGCACGCACCCATCGGGGCGGCAACACATCTTCGTTTCCGCGTCGGTAAAACGACGCCCACACACCCGTTGGCCCACCCACCCGGAACCGATCGACCGAGAGACGAACCCCGGCACGCCTCGTGGTGGGTCCCTTTTTATCTCGAAATAAACATCTCCAGAAATAGACGCTCTTTTTGCACACATACACACTTGCACACATTGCAAGGGTCTCTAGCGTGGCCTAAGGGCTATGGGAGAACGCGGTCTGCCCTCGCGTATGTGGCAGGCGTGGGCGCGTCGCTTGGGTGGGGGTAGTTGAAGTGGGAACTCATTCATAACGACGAACGCTGCTGCTCCGTGTCTCCCGGCTCCAACTTGACGGATGTGAGCGAAAAATAATTATGAATGTAAAAATAAAACACTGGTGCAGTGTTGATGTCTCGTCTTGCCCGAGTCCCAATTACAATTGCAATCAGTCAGACGGCTCACCTGAACCCGAGACACGTTCCAGGACATTTGGAGACGGTAACTACCCGGGGACGTGACATATATTTAGACGATGGTGTCATGCTCGTTGATAACAGAAAAAGGGACCCATGTAAGACACAATTATCTTGCCCGATGCACTCGCCCTTCGCCAAGGGTTTGCGCCATTTATCGAACTAATCCTGCCTCTGAAACGGAACCGGGGAGTTGCAAGCTCCTGTGGCTCCTGTATGTGGTGTCTCCGACCGTGACCATGCGTCGTCCCCAAGTGCGCTCATTACCTTTCGGTTTCGTTATCAGCTTGCCTGCAGTGTGCTGTTCGAAGTCGGGGTTTGCGTTTTGTTAAATTGTATGCCTGCCCGGGTCTGTGTGTGCGTGCTGCGCTACTTTATATCACCAGTGCGCGGGGAAGATGTCGCCGCACGCTTATCTAAATCGCGCGCATATCAGCTTGTGTGTGCGAAAAAAAGCGTAAAAAAAACCGTGCGAATAAATATGCTACGGCCATTTTGCCGCCTGTTTGCTATTTGCTCGGAAAACAACATTCGAAGTCGTCGAGTGCCGGCGGCACGGTTCTTGTCTGCGTGTGTGTTTGTGTGTGTGTGTTTGTCGATTTGATTATGTTTTAGTTGTGCCACAACTTGCTTGGGGTGGGTTTTTTTGGCGGCGGCACGACGTGGAGAAAGTGGCCGACGACGGCGATATCACTGCGGCAGTAGTCTAGCCCCCATTCACTATGACGTGCTAATTGCTGATAGCGAAACTCGTCCGCAGTTGGCGTACACACAAACACACACATGCACAGTTGTGCTGGGTGGGAACTTGGTCGCTAGAACAAAAGTTATCTTACTCGCGAATGTGGGTAGATGGGAGGTAGCTACATAATTTGTTTGTAAGTTATCCGAAACCTCGATAAAACTTCTCATTAAGTGCGTCTGTTTCTTGGGAAGCAGCCAGTACGAGTTTCTGCTTCGGCTTTCTCGGTGATAAATTTGAGATTGATACATGGTTGTCATGTTGAAAATGTGTCCCATCTAGCTGAAGAATGAATTGTTCTGAATTGCCTAAGTGTCACATTTAATTGCAAAATGGTTCTGGTTCTGCCTAAGTGTCATCCAGAATTGGTTCTGAATTACCCAAGTGTCATATTAAGTATCCCAATGCAATGACGCAATGTCCTAAGATAGGAGATAATGCGCATAATAAGATCATTGTCTCCATTTTGAAATATTGGATTGGCCCGATCCGAAAAGTTTTAACCGAGATATCTATACGCCCACCATACATACCAACCTGAGAGAACTCTACAAGTTAGGTCGTCCAGTGTCAATCTACTGACATGACCAACATAGGAGAGTCTGGCGAATCTAATGTGCTGCACGTTATTGAGGTAATAATCGCATAACTCGTAGAGCTCAACATTGTAGTGCCTCATTTGAGCCAGATATCCTCCTGAACATCTGCTTCTCGAGCGCTTATAACAGGAAGATTCGGATAGGGACAATGACATAGAGGCAATGTCCCAAGACAGGCCAAGTATTGGCAGTCTTAACCCTGAATTAGTTGTATGTTCGGTATCGTTTCCGTGACGTGTCCACAATTGTGAAGATGCTTAACTTTTTAGACGATATCTGCAGCGTCATTCTAATGCTAATACTCTTTATGACTAATTCCCAGACCAAGTGGATAACTAGTCTCCTCTTAATTAATCTTTATAATTCGAACATCATTCGCTTTTGTGCACCGGAGACGTACATGCCCCTTCCGGGGAAAGTAGATGATGAGCTCTGCACCCGGGGTAACGCGGTTCTCTAGTGTTCGCGTGTCACGGTCAAATTTACCGAGTTTTACACACACACACATACCTAGGTCACGATCGCAATGTAAATCTTGGTCCCCAAATTGCCTTTATCAAAACCGGCCATTATTTTATTACGGCACACGGGGCACGAGCGACGGTTCTGGCTCGATTTGATGACCTTTCCATTCCATATTCCTTGAGGTACACTCAGGAGGCAACTCCGAACGTGGATGATGCAGGAGGCGCGCGAGCGATGGCGACGTTCGTGTCAACATTAACACAACCCTCATCAGATAGGTTCTGCCGCGGTGAACGAAACGGATTTTCGTCGGGGTTGTCTTGGCGCCCTGACGGTTTTGTGATGGTTTGGCGTACGTTAAATGTCACCTGAACTGCAACCCCCGTCGGACTGATGGGTTATTTCCACACGCTGCTCGACGTGAAGAATGCAAATGCAAATGATGGCGAAGATAGCCGCATTTCCATGTGCCCGGAAAATGCCGCAGTACCTGCGCTCCAGCCAGCCCCAACAAAAGCCTCTGGTGGTGGTAGTGTGTCCTGTTCCGGTTCCGTGTATGGCGTAATTATATCATTTCCCTCCGCTTGGCCCGTGGCTGGCTGGGAATAGCTATGGCGCACAGAAATGTATGTTTGGAACCGCTGGGCCTTCAACTCTGGCCGCTCTCTGGCCTCGACATCGTGGAGGTCACTGTGGAGTGTTTGTTGATTGTGCTGCTCACAACCACCCTCAGATCCCTCCACGGGTAAGAAAAATGTCTTTCCCCAAAGTCCTTACCTTACAGTTCTGGCCTTGTGTACACAAGGTGATTCGAGCGTGTTCTGCCTGCCGTTGCATACTCCGTCGCTTGCGAAATCGGCTACTAATCTAAATTTAAATGGAATTTTTCTCCCTCCAGTACGCATTGCCACGTGGACCGAGGTTTTCTCGCTATTTTCGTCTTCCCACAGTGCGGCGGAGAGTTTTTTTTTCTTCTACCGAACGGAACTATACCAACTTCTTTCGAATTCGGTGTGACTTCGTTTCTGGTACGACTGCTGATGTCGCTACCCGCGTCATCCGGATGGCGAGGTGGCGAGGATGCGATGACGGTTCAATCAGCGATAAACAATCAATTAGCGGTTAATTGATGGATCCGATACGATTCCTAATGGAGCTAATTAAACCTGGAGTCCGCAAACGGCCGGGGTTCGTCTTTCCTGCTCCTTGCTGCGACTCTGATGGTACCGAGCGCAATTGTTCTTCGAATCTTTGCTGATCGGCGTTTGAAAACGATTAAGGCCGGTGTTTGGATTTTAGATTGTTGCTTTCTGTTGGGCCATTCTTCTTCTTAAGGGTCTAATTTACACTATCCTGTTCGTCATTCCTTGCTTTAATGAGAAACGTTCCAGATTGGATTGTGTTAATTATTGTAGGAGAATGAAATACTCAAATTCATTGAACGTCCGGTAAAGAAATTCGCACATT